>JABUQX010075903.1:12500-15000 GCA_015478945.1 Trachelipus rathkii
CTTAGTCATATATTTATTTTAAAAGTTTTACAACATCTTACGAAGACTGTTGCTTAAAATAAATATATAAAATAAAACTTATTATAATATATATATATATATATATATATATATATATATATATATATATATATATAATATGTATATATATATAATATAATATATATATATATATACTTCCCTATATAAGGAGAATTAAGTCGCATGAAAATGTTTAATGTAGTTAAAAAAAGTTTGTGCTGAAATTGCAAATATTTGACCAAAATTAAATCTAATTTTATAAGGCATTGTGCTCAATTCTGTTAATCTGTGAATATTAATGGAGATCCATACTTTGAAAATTGTGGTAGTGATGCTGGTTCGACCTAAGTTACAAAGAAAATTGAGATGGATGTGTTGACCACAAGGGCTGAAAAAAGATTATACCCTCTTCCATTTTATTAAAACATGTATTTTTCATTATTTAATTGTTTTTATTGTTTTCCACAATATTTTGAGGGTACAGGCGAGTACTGGTGGTGTTAGTCCGAATGATTAATAAGGTGCCTTTTCTTCAGCATTAATGACATTATGTGTAGTAAATCAGATGTAGAGGTAGATTATGTTGTGTAGAAAGTTCAGCTTTAGTTTCAAACTAACTGAAATCTTCCCCCTCCCCACAGGTTAAGGATAAATCTCGTGAATTTAAAATGTTAAACCTTTAAAAATCAGTTACTGCTCATTTTGCAAAGCCCCAGCCAGTTATATAGCTGTTTAGTGAAGATCTTATTTCTATAGATTGAGATGTTCACTATATCTTATCAAATAGAAAAATTGTGACTAACAAAGCAAGAATATTTGGAGTCAGGAAAATTATTAAGCTAATTTAAAAGTCGTTCAAGGTATTATTATTATTATTATAATTATTATTATTATTTATTATTATTCATTATTATTATTAATAATAATAATGTGTGTGTGTGTGTGTGTATTATTTATTATTATTATTATTATTATTATTATTATTATTATTATTATTATTATTATTATTATTATTATTATTATTATTATTATTATTATTATTATTATTATTATTACTTATGTTTATAATTTAGAAAATTTAAAAGTTAACATTTTCAAAGCTTGTGCTCGATTAAAGCCGACTAACATATTTGTTAACGAACTGCTTACTCCTCTCAAGAAGAAATTGTTATTTAAAGCACTGACTATTAAGAAAGATCATCCCCAGCTTATTAAAACTTGCTATATGAAAAGTGGATATCTTTTTATTAAACGGAATTCACTCAACGAACCTATCAAAATAAAAGATGACAAGGAACTCGATAACTATTTAATAAGCTGCAATATTTCCCCATCCGTTTAAAAATTGTTTTGTACGCTAGTGGGTACACATAGTGCAATTATTACAGTCACTACTACTTTTCTTTTAACTATAATTATTATCTGTGTTATAACTTTTGTTATTAATTTATTATTATTATTATTATTATTATTATTATTATTATTATTATTATTATTATTATTTATTATTATTATTATTATTATTATTATTTTTATTGTTGTGTTATTATTATTATTATTATTATTATTATTATTATTATTATTATTATTATTATTATTATTATTATTATTATTATTATTATTATTATTATTATTATTATTATTGGGTCGCTATCGATATTAACTAATTTAACTAATTGTAAATATGCTATATTTATAATGGCCTCTCTCTATCTATCTATCTATCTATTTATCTATCTATCTATCTAACTTCTATCTCTCTGTCTGTCTATCTATCTGTTCTATGTACGTCCCAAACAAAATACTTCCCTCCATCTATCCACCCATCCTTCTACATTGATATCTTTCGACCTAAATCTCTGTCCATCTGTCTAAATATCTTTGTATTTATCTTCCTCTCTACCTATCAAACTATCTATTGTAGTTATTTTATGGGTACCAATAATGAAATTTACTCGGTAGCTATCGCTATTATCTAATTTAATTATATTGTAATTATGTTATGGTAATATGGAATGTTAATATGTTGGTTATGTTATGGTGATAATATTTTTATTATTATTATTATTATTATTATTATTATTATTATTATTATTATTATTATTATTATTATTATTATTATTATTATTATTATTATTATTATTATTATTATTATTAAAATAGATTACTATAATTATTATTATTATTATTATTACCAAAATTATTATTATTATTATTATTATTATGCTGTAGATTTTATTATGTTTGATAGTGTTATTATTTTTATTATAATTTATTATTATTCTCTTTTATTTATATTATTATTATTATTATTGTATAATTATTTATTATTATTAGTATTATTATTATTAATTAGTATTATTATTATTATCCATTATTGTTAAATTGTTAAATTATTATTATTATTGTTATATTATTATGGCTGTTATAATACCTGTTGTGGCCCATCAATGGCTCTCTCTCTCTATACTCTCTCTCT
>JABUQX010075904.1:0-16847 GCA_015478945.1 Trachelipus rathkii
ATCACCATTGGCTTTAACTATTTGAGTTTTATAGGTTATATAAAAAAATTATTGTCTTCAAAATTGCTTGACATTCCAATAAATGCACTTTTTCTTAATTTAAGCTAAAAAATCGGAGTCGAAAATTTATAGCACTATTGTAGAAATAGCATCAATACTTTGTGAAAGATAGATGCTATTTTTAGAATGTGTAAAAATGCTTAGAATAAAATATAGTATATTATACATCTTAATTAGTTTGAATTTTCAGATTGTGGATGGCACAGGCAATTTGCATGACGTTATTTCTTGTCGTTTCTTTATAAATCCTGATTTCATCTTTAATTATCCTCAGTATTTTGACTCCGCCAAATGGCATGTTCAACACCTTTACCCTCATTTTGAAGATATTTCTTTGTTCTGCTGTTTTTGCCAAGGTTCCGTCAATTTCTTGTTTTTTGGCTTTTTCAGGGGTTGAACCACCGTGACATTTTCAGGAAGATAGCCCTGATATCCAGTATCTTGAAACAGAAAAAGGAATTGTTGTTTTCAGGAAAACACAAGCCTTCGTGGTCGGCAATCCCTTTGTCGTGCGTAGTGCCGTTATAGGCTTTACTCACGTATAAAATCGCTTTTTTTTCATTACAAATCAGGTTATGCTTCACTGTATGAGTTTTTTTTACCACTATAGTGCCTCTTTTGCTCTTCTTTGTGCAAAGGTCTTTGAATGCTGCGTTCCGTTCCGTCAAGATAGATGGTTTTTACATCTGCCAACAAAGCCGACAGCCCATTGCTGTACGAAGGTGCAAAATAAAAGAAGTACCCAGATCATGCTTAACTCCAATAGTAGACGCCAAATAACCGCTCAAACGATAAAAAATGAGCATAATCTTAATATCCATACGTTTGCCCTGGGCTGTAACATACCCCAATTACTGGCATGAGTTTGTTGCAAAGTGTTGTTTTTCAAATAACTCAATATAAAACACAACTTATCTTTATTGCAGCTAAACGTGTTGTCGCTGCGAACTCCAAAAGCCCGGGTTCTGGGCTTGCCCTTGATAGTAAATAAACTGTCGTAGGTTTCCATCTCCTGCTCAAAAGGAATCGACAACCTCTCAAATAATTCTATATCCAAACCCACAACTTCTTTGAATTGTTTCCTGTTTCTTGCTAAATTTGAATAGCTTTGCTTATGTTTCATCACGCAAGATATAATAAAGATGTAAATATATTTTATGATAAATATATCGTCCGACCCGGAAGAATTTCAAAAAAATATAATCCTAGATTCTTCAGGAATTTTCATAAACTTTTCATGAAATAAAAATATAGAATTTATAAATTTCAAATAAGAAAACAACACAGATAATTTTACAATAAAATATGAAAGAAAAAAATTAACCGGAAAAAAAAGCAACGCGGAAAAAAATTTGAAAATTTGGATAAAATCAATTTTTGAAGAGAAAATAACATAATCCGCTGAAAAAAAACTATTAATCGTTAACCGAAGGTCTTACAGGATTATCAAAGCATCCCAAATTAAAAGAAAATTATTTCCCGAAAGTGTACCGGATCCCTTTACAAAAGCTTGAGACCTTTCAGAGAGTTTGATTCCACCTTTTATCTAATAACGCCTATTTTATTGTGCAGAATAAGCTCGTAGGCCAACATAAATGAAGGAAATTATTAATAAATCATAAACCTATAGTTAAATTTTTTATTTGCAGAGAAATCAATTGCTTAAAAGACATAAAAAAAACTTATGCAGGTGTGTAATATTTGTATCCGAGCCAAGCACATAACAGACAGTAACAGATTAATGGAATAAAGGTAGCCAAGAGTAAAAGGAAAAACAGAAAACGCTTTAATGAAATTACCATTTAAAGGTGTTCCATATAATTAGCACCGGACGGGTTTATGAAACCGTTTTGAAAAGTCTTTCAAAAAAAATGTATAAAAGCATAAATTAAAAACCTAAAATGTAATAATCTATGAATTTTTCCGCTAAAATAAATACCCAGGGGCAAACTCGACTTACCCAATTAAAACACAAGATAGGTAAAGCATAATGTTAATACATATTTAGTTGAAGAAGGGGAAACAACACAAGCAAATTTTGAAATAAGCAGATTATTAAAATATATATTGGCAGAATAAATTATATAATCATAAATTATCCGCTTTACAGAAACAATTGGCAATATTGGTAAATACTTGTTCATTATTTCAGCATTTGCCTTAAATTCTATTATTCAATGCGTTCTAGCAAAGAAGGACAGCTAATCATGGGAATATCGTATTTGCCAAATCCCATATGAAAGGGAAGTTTTCTAGAATAATACTGACAAACTAATATTCCAAATGGTTACATAACCCAACCAACAATTGAAGAAAGTATACCAAGCAAACAGAAGAAAGCCATAAACACATAAAATTCAACCACACTTGATTTAAAAAGTTCTAAGGGAACAAATATGCTAAAAGGTTAAAAGAACTAAAAACAATGCCAATAAACATAAATACTCATCTCATCCTTTATTTACATTTGACACTGGAAAGAAAACAGGGAAATTTTATTAAATCGGATCATTTAACAACCTACACAGAATAAAAAATCATAAAAAACCGCTATAATGTCTCTCAAATATATTCCAATCATAATATACTACCAACATGAGAACGGCTTCCACAAATATTAATAATCTACCTAAGTTCTCGACAAAATACTCTCGACTGACTCATTATCATATCGTTAGCGATTAAGAACAGCATTAAGAAAGTCTGGTCTATAATTCACTCTTCTGAGGCAAATACATGTCCTAACTAAGAATCTTGAATTCATTCATCTGGCATAAAATACGAACACCACGAACGCCCCAATCATTAATGTAATGTATGTCTATTTGCAAATTATAGCCAAATTAAGACCTGAACTGAAATAATAGTTCCCAACTGGATTGGAACACTAACAAATAAATGACTATCGTGCAAAGAGCACACAATAAAAACCCAAATTGCATAATAGATCTAAATAAAATTTAATTGATTATTTATAATGTTCATTATACCCTATATGACATAAAATACAATTTTAACATTTATACAAAGAAGAAAACAAAAGAATAATTCAAAACTCTGCAAAAGTCCCCAAGTTACGGGTTGAAGTATGACAATATCCTCACACACAAAATACAGAACAGCACTTCCCATCAATATACATGTCATTAAGCTTGAAGATTAACGATTTTCAAAACCAAAAACCATTATAAAAACAATGCCCTAACCTAATCAGGAACCACCTCTACGAAGTTACCCATTATGAGAAATTGTACTAAATAACTAATTAATTAAATTAATAATATTAAGAAAGAGCAACTGTTGCAGACCCATACCAATTAACCACCAAAAAATGATTGGATCCAGACCAGAACCCAACATGGGTTTTAAACTTAACATTTTTAGGTTCTGTATAACATAATTCTGTAATATAAACAGAATAAAAGTTAACAAAAAATCGTAAAATTAAATGCGATTCGGAAGCAATATACGGTTAATTTTTTTATAATTATTATTCACGAAAAGCGGAAGGTATTGTTGTATAAAGAAATTGATAAATGGAAATTTTTAGTAGAATTCTCAAATAATATTCCACCGCAACGATAAAAAGTAAGCAGGATAGTCATTAAAAACCCTTAAATTATTTATATCAAGCATTTTCATTTTTTTTTTAGTATAAAGCTGTTTTAAATTTAGTTTGAGAAGGTAATTAAAAAAAATATGATATGACACATATTATGAACTCTTTTCATAATTTATCTATCTTTTGATTTTTTAACTTCACTAATTAGTACTTTAGCAATGATCATCTCCGAAAGAACAGATAAAAATTACAAAATATTCTTAAGTAAAAAAGATAGAATAAACCGAAACAAAGAGACCAAACTAATATAAAATAGGGAAAAAAAGATTATAGACTCAGACATAAAACATAAACCTAAAAACTCCAATCTAATAGTGAGTAACTATCAGAGGGTTATTCCATAGTTTTGGAGTGTGTAGATGGGGACGGAATCGGAACACCGCACGACACAAGGATCTTCAGTCCTTGCTCTTACGATAACTGAGCTACATCACACCCAAATTTCCGTTAAGGAAAGTGTATGCAAAATAGAGAATTGAAATTTTAATTAAAAATCAAGTTTTTCGATTAAAAGAATATGAAATCCCAGAACTAAATAAAAAAAAACCTTAATAATATTACCATCTATAAATAAGACAATTCAAAATAAACCAAAAATAATTATATATATATATATATGCAGTTTCTTTTTTTCGTCGATATATAAAAATATATTTAATCATCGCAAGCTAATTAAATAATATAAACAAGAGTAATAATATCTATTAAAAAAGCTATTCAATTAGGCAAAGCATTGGACAGAAAAGACAATCCGTCTCTTCGTTTAAAGACAATGCTAAATAAGATAGCATTATGAAGAATACCGGAAACATTTTCCATGGAAAATTTAGTTATGCTGGAGGATAGAAATTTAACTCACTTTTTTGTTATGAGATTTGGAAGTTTGAAGAAATCCCTGAATGCTAATAGAAATTCTTGAGGCTGAATAGGTTTAAATCAGAGATACTCAATCGAGGCTATTTTTGAGCCGCTTGGGCTCATCATTTAATCCTTATTATAAAATAATAATTGCAAGTTTGAAATATTGGCTTTTTTGGTAATTGTTGCTTGTGCCATTTTCTTAGAGTTCAGAAGAAATAATGATTAAAGATAGCAACAGGCTTAAGATGCTAAAATAAGGCATTCAGAAATTGAAAAAGTGGCCAAAGACTAGACGGAAAACCTAGATTCTTATTATAGAAATAAAGCTTTAAATATGATTAGGCTATAATTTTTAATAATATGAATGCTGCAGAATTTATATTACAATCAATAGGGAGGTGCTAGAAATACATATATATCAGAAGCAACTAACCGTAAGGTCATTCGCCATAAGACCCAATTTAGTGCCTTTAATGCGAAAACTTTTCGAATAGGTTCAATTAAAATTTTTGTAGAAAAGGGCTCGTATTAGAAAAAAATGGTGGTATCATATTTAGGTATCTGATGGCATTTGCACTTTATATAACTTATAGTAAACATTTACCATATTGCTTTGAGCACTTTCCAAAACACGTTTTTATTTTGCAGATTTAGGCCTCCAGAGGTAAAATGACAAATATGCCTTCAGTTAGAAAAATGAGGTCAACATTATGATGTCGGAACGGCTCAGCCGGATCCGGAACCGGCGGAAAATTTGGAAGGTTTGGTGCGAAAGATGTTCAAGACTTAAGCTGGAAAAACTTAATGGACGCCTATAGCTGTACCGAATGTGGGCGTTGTACTTCGTCGTGTCCGGCTAATATTAACAGGAAAAGGCATTATCGCCCAGAAAAATTATGATGGACACCAGAGATCGGCTTGAAGACATTCAAAAAGGGAATGGATAAAAAATGGCTTCGGAATTTAAAGACGAAAAGGCTCTTTTAGGCGATTATATTCAAAGAAGAAGAGATTTTAGCCTGCACAAATTGCAATGCATGTTGTAGAAGAATGCCCGATTTTTAATTTAGATCCTTAGATATATATTCTTCAACTTAGAAGATATAATATTTATGGACAGAATCTAAAGCCACCACAATCGTGGAATATGATGTTCCAAAAATTTAGAGACAAGCTCCTCGCCATGGAAATTTTCTCCGGATGATCGATTCAATTGGTCGAAAGAAATGGAATAATTAGCTATCTTTGAGAAAAGCTAAGTAAAAACCTACTTAGCTTTTTTTATGAATAAAAACAATTCAAAAATTATATTCTATTGCTAATAAAGAGAATAGGCTAAATAATTGGCTTAATGTCCGGCACGTCTATTAGATGGCTTAGACATTTGCTCTTTCGCAGTTTTACGGAAGTGGAATTGATATACAATAATTTCAACTAAAGCAAATTTAAGAAACATATGCAATTGATCGGATTACATTTATAAAAATGAAATCAAAAGAAAAATTTTCGCCAAAAAAATAAATTTGATTTGATGAGCATTTATGCTTAACATAAAATGTTGGTCATGGAACAGCTTCAAAAAAGTAAATAAAAATTAAATAACTAAACGCTTTGGAAAAAAGAATGCGAATATAAAGCAGAATACCGAATGTTGATTTAATGCAAAGTCAAATGAAGCCAAACTGTTACTCATGCTCCAAGGGTGCAGAACATAAAAAAGCAAGGTAAATTCCCGTAAAAACAGCACCCACTTACAATTGGAGATTGGAGACCATATTTCTGTAATCAAATACAAAAGATAATTATTAACGTTATATTACAGAATTTTCGGCAAAAAACATATTAGCTAAATAGGGAGGAGAAGGAATAGACTTACCGTAATAGCATATAAATTGAAGTTGATTATTTATTGCCTAACAAAAAGCAAGCATAAAGAAGAAAACCATGAATGATAATTTTATTAAATATGGAGAACCGGAAAGAATTGCAAATTATTACTTATTTAAGCAAAAATGAGAAATATAAACGAAAGCCTATTCTTTTATGATACCGGTTCACCAAGGAATAACACATATGCATAGATCAGATTCGATCCAAAACTAATAATTTAATTATACCGTTTAGACAAAGAACGCATAATAAAATAAGCAAAAAGTAATTTTTTAGAAAAGAACTATATTAAATATTTTGCTATTTGAATTCACCACACCCTATTTTAAATACTATATTCTCAATTCCCATGTAAAGAAGCCGAAAGTAATATCATAATAAACAATAAATAGACACTAATCATATAAAAAAAAAATACAATAAATGAACGACAATATAACAAAATCACACATATATGTAGCAGTATAACTATAACTAAAATAGTATCATAATGAATTAAACTAAAAAATAACAACCCACGTTATTCTATTTATGCAAGCGGTGGTGGGGTTCATAACCCGATTAATAAAAAAATACTTAATGAAATATTTAAAAAATAGAGAAATTAAAACTAACAATTATTAGATATTGGAATGAATCTCGAATAAAAAAGATGCCAAAGAAGCACAATTTATATTTGCCGCCTTTGCAAAATGAAATCAATACTGCGGGAAACTATATTCCGGGATTGAGTCATATCCCGGCTTAGCGAAAAAATAAGTTTTCCACTTAATTATAAAAATCACAAATAATGGGGTAAATCAATTTGTTAAAGAAAATAGATAACAGGATCTAATTTTTTTGAAATACAGCTATTTAAGACTACAGAAGCTTAAGAGAAGCTTAGTGTGTATTCAAGCACTATATAATGAGCTTAAATACCCCTTTAACAAAAAAAAAAACACGAAACAAGCATTCATTTGGTTAAGAAGATGCACTTTTGGAACTTCAAATGCAGCAGTGAAAGCTATTGTTGGCAAAAACTGCGTCTGAGGGCGGTAAACCTTTTAAATAGCATATTAATAGCAGAAAATAAAAAATAAAAAGGTAATTATAAAGGGGCCCCCCCACAAAAAATATAAGCCCAACCCCTCCTGTTTGGTATAATCAAAGCTTATAGTCGAAGGCTCAGAATACATTCGGCCGAAATTACCATACTCAAAGTTATGTTAAATTAAAAGAATAATTGGAATGAAGGTTAAACTAATAATGCGAAATGATTTATAAAGATAAGTATGTTTTTTTAGAAAAAATAGGTATTGTTTGATATGGTATTTATCTTTTTGCATAACTACTCAATATAAATATAAAATATATATGCCAAAAACCTTAATATACCTAGGATAATTTATAATGTTGGCAATAGACAACACAAAACGAATCTTATTCAGGCAAATCGATTTAAATTTTTAGGAGAATTTCAGACAGAGTAATTTTAATAAGATATTACCTTAGATGGAGACATGATGCTTTATATTAAATAATGATTTAAATTAGAGAGGTTGGAATTCCTAACGAAAATTATGCAAGGGAACTAATAAGTGAATCTGTTTAAATCATAATAAGCAAGAATTGGAAATACTATAGTAGGTTCCTGTAATAGTAAGAGAAGCTGCTCAGTAATATTTAAACAGGCTGGCAAATTATATCAATATGATTTAATAATGGGCAAAGAATTATTCATCCTTATATCAACATTAATTATTTTGATGCCGATTCTAAAGGTTGTTATATGGGTGGTAAACTTTAGATTTCCCTTATGAGAAAAACCAGAAAGAAAACCATTAAAAAAATAGATTTCTATATTTAGAGAAAACTAATTGACACCATATGAATAACCGAAAGAAAAGTTCAAGTATATGACATGTAATTTACTAGCTAGAAAATCTCATAAATACTTTGTTTACGGAAATCCAACCTTAGTAGATGAAAGTATCATTCAGCAAATGGCTTAACTAGACATAATTTTTAATTCGATCTAACTTTGGAAACTTTATAAAGGAAAATGATTGGCTCAAATTATTATTTAAAGAAAAAGTTAATAAAATTTAAATTATGATTTCAAAACTAATAATATTGGATATACATAAACCTATAAAAATCTAGCCCGGCGGAAAATTATAATAAATAGGTATTTCGCAAGAATTTAAAGAAAACCAAACAAATGAAGCTCCGCTTAAATGCAAGGAATTTAAGTATGCAAGCTAATTATAGACCCGCCAAATGGTAAGCCGCTGAAGAAAGGAATATAAGACAGTTGGGTTTACCACCTTAAGAATATATTCACATATTTTATCAAATTACTCGAAATTATCATAATAAAAGCGAATAATTGAATGGTTTATAAGCAATGTTCTCAAATTACAAATAATTGGTACTAAATCAATTTGATAAAAAAATCAGACACAAAGACCAATGAACCAAACAAATTACCAAATTTCTTCAGTAGCCACATCTGAATGTTAAAGCACTTAGAACTTAAAAGAATTATAATAAGACTTTTTTGAATAACTAGGGAAACTAGTTTATAAAAATTAATGCATTGATGAATTCAAATCAGCTAATAAAAATAAAAATTAAAGCTTTTATATAGAAAATAATAAAAGTAACATTAAATTTTATAATCTTATTTTAATAATAATGAAACAGAAGAAAAGATTATTTATAAAAAAAACACACTCGTTTAGAGAATTAAGAGAAGCAGTAGACAATATTGAAGAATATATAAGGTAAAATGAAACTGTTCTCCGTTTCATATCAAAAAATGACTTATGAATATAAAAACAACAGATTAATATATTATAGTAAATTGGAAATCAACTTTTTGTAGAGAAATGATATTTGTACTTGAGTCACGTACGAATATGGGATCCTATATTATAAAACTAAATTAAGACCAAAGGAGTTATTCCGAAAAAGGAAAGTTACCATAATAAAGTATAAAGAGATAAGTTGATGCCGAGAATCCAATCATAATAATAAGCAAGGCTTAAAGGAGGAAATGCACGGGACTTAATTCTTTAGAAAAAAAAAAGCTTTCAATAAAAATACATGTTACCAATTATTTAATTAACTATTTAATTTCTCATAATCAGATCGTTCAGATATAATGGGATAATATTTCATGGGAAAAATAGATGACCGGCAAATAACAGTAAGTCAAATTCGCTTATCCAACCAGGAAACTGAGAAAAAATGGAAGATACTTTGACAAAATATAATGATGACTGATCCTATCAACTGATAATGACTCAACTTTGGAGTTCAAACATATTGGGTACAAATCCTGCTCTTATATTTCAAATGGAAAAATAAAAACTGAAAAAAGCAATTTTTAGTTTCTAAACTCGGACACGTAATTGCTGACAAGAACTCCATCAAAAGTAATAAGAAATGAAAAATAAGACGTAGTTAAGAATAACTTATTTATTCAGAAACGATGATTGAACTTGCAATTCTGTAAGTTTAACAAGTGAGCAAAATAGTTTTCGAAAAGTAATTAAACATATGCCCTTCGACTAGAAGGGAAAAAAAGACATAGAAAAGAATAATACCCACAATATCAAATAAACCTCGGCCAAACTCAATTATAAAAAGAATTAGCTATATTGCAGGCTAAATTAACGGATATATACCAGGACTAAAAAAATAAGTAAGATTAATATATTTGTTGAAAATATAAAAACGAGTTACACCCATGAAGTCCAAGAGTTGAATATTAAGGAAAGAGAAAACGCACGACTATGACATGAACATCCAGAATTCATTAAAAGAAAGAAAACATCTGTAAGCAAAGCCACTAATCAAAAAAGACAATGATTATATCAGACGCAATAACGTGGGCATTTAAAAATGGAATATGAAAGGAAATTAACACACTAATCATGAAGATATTGCAAGAAACCTCACCGGAAACAACGAATAGTATTAAAGGTAACCAGCATAATGGAAACCACAATCAACAAATTTGCTTCTGGCGAGAGCAGTTAATGGAGTAACTTCACTTCGGCTCCGACAACAGTAAAAAAATATCTTATATATCTCTTCATTCGAAAGACAGTGATATAAAAATTATAAATAAAACAAAATAAAAATAACCCATTTAGAAGTAATATTTATAACTTTCAACACATTCTCGGATATAAGTAAAGCTCCAAGAATGACCTCAAGCAAAGTTTACGTATCAGGCACAAATATAATTCACCTTAAAATTAACAATATAAGGGTTATATAATAAGAAAATACTAAAACCCAGATGCTTAAAATTGCTCCGCCAAAAGAAGTTGTGTAAAATTGATCAAACCCGGTGAGTTGTAGGCGGTACGGGAAAAACACCGCCTTAAATGTTAACAGAGCAAGAGAATCAGTATCAGCAATTATAATCACCAGATATCATGAAATTAGTTAAAAATAGCCAATGCATGTTAATTAAACAATGAAAGGAACGCTTCATACAAGATGCATAAAAAAAGAAGTTATCCAAAACGAATTTTAATAATGCGGCAAATATTTAATGAGCTATTATATAATGGTGGCGGACAGATTATTAATCAATAGGAATAAAATTAGTCGTATTTAGCTGAATAATAGACATTAAAGGAAAACCAGAAGTAATACAAATAATTCTCTTCACGAAACATATTAAAAGAGCGCATAATAACAGAAAGCTTTATATAATTAAAAGTACAAAAAGACACAAAATGAAAAAAATACTACCAAATATAATCCACACAAAAGTGATCTCTATACATACATAAAAAGGAGGTTAATAAAAAGAGAAACAAAATAAGAACTACAAAATGAAAATTGCAACCGTTGTGTTGGGAGGTTTCCCAGACAAGTTGATAATGGAATAATAATAGAAATGTTTATTATCCAAGAATTTTTACGTTGTTCACAAGACGGTAGAGCTGTCGAGGAAGATACAAAAATTTGGGTTTGTTTTTGAGTGGAAGGTATATAGAAAATTAGCTTTCAAAAAGTTGAATTTCACAACGTTGACAGAACCTCACTCAGAAACATTTTTGTTTGCAATCTGAAAATAAAGGCAAACAAACTAGTAGTAACAATAACATTGCAGTTGTATTTCTACAAGGCACACACAGACACATTAAAAGACATACAATCACACAATCACACTCATTCAGAAACACATCAGTATTTTTTTAGGCTTTATTTTCTAAATAATAAGAGGAAATTCACATTTCAAATCTCTTAAAAAAAAACAATAAGAAACAATGCTTAGACACCTCAATATTACTTTGGAAGTGAAAGAGAAGGTTAAGTGTCTGGAGTATATAGGTATATATATATATATATATATATATATATATATATATATATATATATATATATATATATATATATATTTAAAAAATTTAGGAAGCAGTAAAATGGAAAAAAATGTCGCAAAAGGGGACTAGCCCAATTTGTCGATAGGGAAAGTGGGCGACACATCAAAAAAAAATCCCGTACAGCCCGCTGCAGGCGTTAGGTTGGGTTTTGTTAGGTTAGGTTAGGTTAGGTTAGATTCGTTAGAGAAATTCTAAATAATCAGTTTTTTTTTTTTTTTTTTTTTTATAGAAATGTCGACCATTTGACCTGTCGATCACTTTCCCTGTCGACTATTTGGTACTAGCTTCTAGTAAAAAGGGAAATATTTAAAAAAAAATATTAAATATTTTTTTTTATCTTAAATGCACATCACACGAGCATTTATCTATAGGGGGGGCTCTGCTTCCATACCTCCTGACGAGAAATTTTTTTTTCCTTTATCAAATGAGGAGACGACATAACTTTTTTCAGGATCATTTCTCGTATTTATTATTATTTCTTTCTTTCTTTACTGCTAGCTTTTCAGGGTCATTTCTCATATTTTTTTTAGCCTCTCTCTTTCTTTTCTGCTCATTTCAAATATTTCATATAAATTTCATGAAACTAATAGGCTGGGATCGGAATTTTTGATAAGAATCTCCTTAGACAAATGTTATAAATATGAGATTTGGGGGACTTCATAACTTTTTTCTTAAAACTTATATTTCTCAAATTTTATATTTACCTTTCTATTCTTTACTATATATTTAAAGTATTTTCTGTTAAGTTTCATAAAATTCTGACAACGGTGTTCATATATATATATATATAATATATATATACATACATGAGAGAGAAAGAGAGGAGAGAGAGGAGAAAGAGGAGAGAAAGAGGAGGAAAGAGAGAAAGAGAGAGAGAGAGAAAGAGAGAGAGAGAGAGAGAGAGAGAGAGAGAGAGAAATAGATTAATGGAAACAGCGGAAGGAATGGAAGGAAGGAAAAGAAAGGAAATGGAGGAAGGAGCCGAGAAAGGAAGGAATGGAATGGGCTTATGTAAATACCCTGTCTCCCTTTTTTTTAAATTCCTGTGTTCTTCTTCCTTTCATCGCAACCACACAATAATATATACGTCGCCATGCCCAACAATTTGGGATTCATTGAATCTGTCAACATCTCATGCAGTCTGTGTTCCAGGTTTCATATTTGTTTAAGCAAAGTCCCTACAAATGAACTGTCTATTATGGAGTATATATAGTGATATATATATATATATATATATATATATATATATATATATATATATATATATATATATATATATATATATATATATATTGGTTGTAATAGTTTTACTCCATCATTGTCCATCGGGAGATAACACTACAACTCCTTTTATTTAAACCTGTATTGACATTTATGACATTATTTATAACCTTTGAGATATTATTACTGTTTAGCATAGCTTGTTGAAGGTCACGGGCTCGATCCCTAAAGAGAAGAGCAAACTACCATGAGGTTTTAACAATAAAACAAGTAAAACAGACATAGTAGTCTAAAGCAGGAATGATTCCGCCCGTTGTTAGAGAAAATATTGGCACACTTAAGCAATTTTCTGACATTATTAATAGTATATGTTTATTATTATTTTTGTATGCAAAATATCGAATGATATCGATATGTTGTTATATCGATTAAGAATCGATTAAGAATAAAAAAAAAATCACAGTTGTCTGCTATAGGTTGCGAGGTATTGCTTAGGTTAGCATTCTTGTGTTTTGTTAGGTTAACAAATGCTGATAGGTTAGGAGCGTTGCTTAGTTTCCTACTGTCGGGTTAAGCGAAATATTAATATATAGATATATTTATATTGATGTTAAATGTTTTAGAGAAGGAATGCCTTGCCACGAGTCTCGGAAAGAATGATAAAATTAATAGATGAAAGGCTACTAGTAAGGTGATTACAATTATTAAGTATTCATTATTGAGTTGATCAGAAGACCATACTAGTAACTAATTTACAAATATATCAATTAGAATAGTACCGCCTACTACGCTCACCACTGCCCATAACCAACCCTCTCCTCGACCATATGTTATTTACCTATCTCATACATTTAACTATCTCTATAAAATGGCAATACATACTTAAATAAAAATAATATATTATATTATATTATATTAAAATTGTAAAATAAAAAATATATACTATAATATAAAATATATAATAAATACATAAGTTCTGAGGAGTGCTGTAGTAACAACACGCGATGTATCAGTAGCAGATAATATGCAAATGAAAAAAGGTATATTAAATCATAAATTATTAAACATAAAAAACTTATAATACTTTATTACAATATAGCGATTAATAATTACAACAATAACAATGACAGAAACAAATTTAAACCATAATAATCCATATAATATATAAATTATATAAGTTAAATTTTATTTGAATCATTAATTAATATAATAATATATAATATATAAATTAATATATAATAATAAATATTAATATTAAATAATAATAAAAAATTAAAAAATAATCATATATAAATCAAAAAATGAATATATAAAATAAAACAAAAAAATAAGAAAATAAATAATTGCATAGCATATAATTAATAATGGTATTTTTGTTTAGTTACCACTAATAGGATATACCTTTAAAGTTAAAATGTGGTTCCATAAATATTAGTAAGGGACATAGTTGTTATAATATATTATATATTATAGTAATAAGAAAATAAAAATTTGATTTTAGCTTAAAAAATGAATCATTAAACTTTTTATAATTATTTATTCAGATAATAATAATGAATTAGATTAATTTCAAGATTCGATTTTTATTTATTTAATCTTATTTTGTGATTAAATTATTGATGACTAGTAAAGTATTAAGCCTCTTAGATATTTAATAGGATGAGCTGTTTTGGATTTGCAATTGTAAGTACGAATATTAACTACGTTGATATTTTTAACATTTACTACTGAAAAGACTCTGAATTAAAAGTAAAATTGAAAGGGATTTTATTTAAACAGAAATTCCCTTCATTATAAATTCAAATTCAGAATTCTTTACACATGAGACTTCACACCGAACCAGTCTTTATCCGTAGATAACGTTACTAGAAGTATTTATAAAGTGTTAGAGATACGTTAAAATCTAAGATTTTAATATATAATTAAAATATGAAATAATAGAATAAATATATTAATTCACAACAAAAATTATCAAAGATGACTTTTTATATATGATGTAAGATATATTAATAATTAATTATTTAAGTTTACCATTTCCGTTCTTATCTTTTAGAAGTTAGATAAAGATCATTTTGGTGATTTCTTTAGTGGAATATTATTATATTAGGTTGTTCGCTACTAAAGAGATTATAGATTAATAACAAACAGAGTTCTATCAACTTAATATCCTTAAAATTTATTATTATTATTATTGATCAGTATTCAACTGTTGTGAGAACCACCATAGGTAACTAGATCGTGGTATATTAATTAGACCTTTTTCTTTTAATTCTGTATTTGATTTATTAAGTATAATAATGCTTTTATCTAATTCTTCAAATGGTGAAGTTAGCACTAAGTATCACATTCAAAAAGAAGAAGTACCCTCGTCAGGAGCTATTGCAATGGTGGGTTTCGTTCACGGGCGTCGCTCGGTTTACTCGAGTGTTTACCTGTTGTACCGTAAAGGGTTGTGAAGATTAACTTTTAATCTAAGATTTACATCGAGAGTTTACTCTAACTCTTAATGATATCGCACCTACACCGCAGAATTTATGGGTTGCTATTTGGTGATGGTTACGCGGGGGTCCTCGACATTCCGCTACCTTTCGAAATGTAAAAAGACTTTCTTATTTCTTGTCCTCCTTCTCATTTAAAATCTCGCCTAGAGTTTCACACGTATCGGAGCATATTGGCGATGTACTTAAAAGATTGTCCGATTCTAGAGTGTTAGTGTGACCGATGACAGTTTAAAGTTTTTTTTTTTTGGGAAAAATTTTAAGTTTTTTTAAGGGGGGCCGAGCCGACGGCACAGTAGGGGAAGCAATGTAAATCATACAAGGAAAGGGAGGACGGTCGGAAGTAGACACACCTCCAGTAGACAACTCAATTTTCTTTTTTAAGTAAATCAAAAGCGGGGTTCCGGAGATCATATGCCATGGTTCATGAGTAGAGGGAATTAGGTCCCACCCGTCACCACTCAGGAGCCGGACAAGATTCTCACCCTTCGAATTTGGCTTCGTAGAGGTCTTCGTCATAAGCTATTTCGACATTTGTCAGCCATTTGTCGTGAGATGAAAATGACCAATAATCTTTTATTTAATAATTTTCAAAAAAAAAATTAAAATACGAGAAGAGTTACACACTAATCATTCTAGAAATTTCGCTGATTCTACAAATATGAGTAATATCACTCAGATTTTAACTATAAGCAAAAGAAATTGCACGTTTCCTCACACTAATGCTTTAACATAACTAGTGAACTTAATTATATATAATATATATAGACTATATATATATTACTACAACCAATCTACTTCTTACCTACTTATGCGTAGGTGTATTCTCTATCTTATCTAAATCTTCACTTCTTCTTATATATATATATATATCATTATCATCTGCTATATATATTCTCACTCTCTCTCTTCAATTTACTTCATCTTTATATAGCATCATCTCCTTATCTTACTCTAATTTATGTATATAATATAGTATATATATATATATAATAATTAATAACTTTAATAAATAAATTAAAATGATTATTAAAATTTTAATAATCATATTTTGTTATTGAAATATTATTAAGTATTATAGTATTTTCTTTATTATTATTAACCTTACTCATTTACTATATATATATATATTAATATAATATATATATATAATATATATATATATATATAATATATATATAATACTGTATTATTAAATAAGTTTTTTTATTTAAATTTTAATAAAAAAAATTAGTTCTATTCTTTTTCAAATATTTGGGAGAAGTTATTTTGTGACGTGTTGAGAGGAGGCTCTTGTGGAAT
>JABUQX010075905.1:0-2500 GCA_015478945.1 Trachelipus rathkii
GAGCTATTATCATGGATACTAGGTGTACCTTCAAAACACAAATATTCAAAAATCATTCAAGCGTAATTCATTTCATTAAATTTCACATGTTTGAATGTTTTGCAAGTACTCCTATATATTCCAGATAATCGCCTATACCAACGAAGATAGTTGAAAATTACCAACCTTGAAAAAAAGATTTTAAAAACAACCGTAGCAATCAACTGGTAGAGAAATTTGTTGATGCCGTCGTATAATGCTTCCCATATTTTACTGGATTTATACTGTGTTGCATTCATGTTTCCTTAAAGTGTTAGTCTGTGTATCCATCATAGAGAGGGAATTAGCGGTGGTGTCGTCGGGAGTGGTGGTGGTTTGTTGCAGATTGAGATGGTTGTGGTGTAGGCGTCTCTCGCGGTATGTTAGCAGATGAGACAATATAACTTGTGGCAGGAATCATCCGAACAATGACCACGTGGTCATATTTATATTTATATTTATATTGACTTTGAAGTAATAAAAATAATAGAAGGGGTAGAAGTAGAAGAAGAAGAAGAAGAAGAAGAAGAAGAAGAGAAGAAGAAGAAGAAGAAGAAGAAGAAGAAGAAGAAGAAGAGAAGAAGAAGAAGAAGAAGAAGAAAATGCAGAAGAAAGAGAAAAAAAAAGAAAATGAAAGGAAAAAAGAAAAAGAAAAAGAAGAACAACAAGAAAAGAACTAACAAGATAAAGAATTATTACTGAGTAAATTTAAGTAGTATTTAAAATTAATTACATGGAATGAAACAGAATTATAAAAAGCAAGACAAATCTTTCAGTTCATAAAAATCCTTTCTTAATAAGAGAAAAATGCTCAAAACTTATTTACTAAAGATATATATACATGATATATACGTAGTAAACTGTAAACAATATTGTTGGTGTGATCAATAGGTCATTGCGAGCGCATGTGTTCTTATAAACGTTTGTTCTATTCTGCATGGTTACCGTGTTATACCGGTTTACATATTGGACCGGGTGTACATGTTAAAATACCGCTTGATTTGGCAACAGAGCTTCTAGCAACGTACAGCGGGAATATTAGAAACCATTGATACGCAATATGCTTTAATAATACCCAATGCATCAATGTACAAAAAAAGGGCAACCTTAAAATTTTTATTACACCACACAATAGTTTATGTACGTCCAGAATCAGCATAAAAGCTATGTGTAATTAACCTGTAATCACAATGTTAATTTATAGCTACAATATAAGGATTAGACTGACTCATACTACTAATATTAACATACTGCTAATATTAACAAGCTATGAATACGACTAATAATAATATTAATACGGAAGTCAGATAATAATAATAATAATAATAATAATATAATAAATATAATAATAATAATAATAATAATAATAATAATAATAATAATAATAAAAATAATAATAATAATAATAATAATAATAATAATAATAATAATAATAATAATAATAATAATAATAATAATAATAATAATTAATAATAATAATAATAAAATAATTAAAATAATAAAATAATAAATAATAATAATAATAATACATAAATAATAATAATAATATAATAAACATAATAATATAATAATAATAATAATAATAATAATAATAATATAAAATAATTGAATAAATAATAATAATAATAATGAATAATAATAATATAATAATAGATAATAATAATAATAATAATAATAATACGAATAATAATGCGAATAGAATAACAATTACTAGATACCAATGAAACAAAAAATACTGTAGTATTAGTAAATCGTACAACACTTCTGCAAATATTCTACCGCGACAGTCCTTGCATTTCTCTGCATGTCGAAGAACAACACTTGTTGCTTGTCGGAGTACGTCCTCACATTCCCTGTGTAGGTCAGCAACGTCCATTATGCGGTCAACTAGGTTATCCTTTGCTGCAACTCTTCTGTATACCTCTGACTTCATCCAACCCCATAAACAGAAGTCCAAAGGGGTTAGGTCTGGAGATCGTGGTGGCCACGGAATGGGACCACCACGGCCTATCCACCGCCCAGGGTATGTGCGGTCGAGATGTCGCCTGACACTGGCGGTGGAATGCATAGGGGCCCCATCATGTTGGAAATACATGGCTCTCATTGTAGCCAGCGGGACGTTCACTAGTTGGACTGGTAAGGTACGTCGCAAAAACGCGAGATACCTAGCACCCGTCATCCTGCCATGGAAAACAACCGGACCGATCAACATGTCGATCATACCGCACCACACATTCACAGAGAACCGTCTTTGGAAGTGCGTTTTCACTGTACCGTGTGGATTCCCTTGCGACCATAGATGCGCGTTGCGTGTGTTGTTGATCCCACAACGGGTGAATGTGGCTTCGTCTGTATACAATACATATGGCAGTATGGCACGATTAGCAAGTATCCACCTAAAGAATTCGAAACGCGCATGACTGTCGCCTTCATGCAGAGATTGCACAGTCTGTATATGAAAGGGATACATGTGCTCTCGACA
>JABUQX010075905.1:32500-35000 GCA_015478945.1 Trachelipus rathkii
AATGAGTTGAAGAATGAAGGGTCGAGTCATCGGCATATGAGTATATAGAGTTAGATGTGCAGGTGAGAAGATCATTAATGAAAAGTAGGAATAAAGTAGGAGATAAGACAGAACCTTGAGAAACACCACTATTGACAGAAAAGGAAGGAGTCGCCCCATCAACAACAGCCGATATTGAGTGATTTGAAAGAAAACTAGACATAAGTAAGCAAAAGAAGGAGGAAACTCAAAGGAGGGGAGCTTGAAGAGCAGTGCGTGGCATACCCGGTCAAATGCTTTGGATATGTCAATCACCACCACGCAAGTCTCCCCGTAGTTCCTAAGAGCGGAAAACCATAAATCAGTAAGATAGGAAAGTATATTGCCAGTAGACCTCGAGCGCCGAAAGCCGTACTGGCGATCGGAAAGAAGTGAATGAGATTCCAGATGATCTAAGAAATGAGAGTTGAGAAGAGTTTCAAAGATCTTGGATAGAATACAAGTGGGCGATAGTTAAGGATCAGAGCGGGTCCCTTTTTCGGAATAGTTTGACATGTGCATACTTCCAACACTGGGGGAAAGTGTTAGTATTGAGACAAAGAGAATATAGTTGAACGAGGGGCGTGGATAGGACAGAAGCACGCTCCTTCAAAACTCGGGGAGGAATGCCGTCCGGGCCAGCCGCCTTCCTAACGTTTGTAGATTTCAGGAACCCATGCACTCGATCAAATGTAATCACAGGCAAAGGTATAGGACACCTGAGAGGAGAAGGAGGAGGATGAGGAATGCCAGAATCGTCCAGGGTTGAGTTAGAGGAAAATAGGAGGCCGAAGAGATTGGCCTTTTCAGTTGGAGAATTAGCAACAGAACCATCAGATCGAATAAGAGGAGGAAAGACAGATTTACAGAAGTTGTTAGAGATGTTTTTGGCAAGAGGCCAGAAAGATTTGTCAGTAGGAGAACCAAGGAGGTTAGCGAACTTTCGTTTGATGAAAGCCCGCTTTGCTCGTCGAAGAGTATCCCTGCAACGATTTTTAGCTGAATGAAAATTAGCAAGAGTGATAGGAGAACGAGAATTTTTCCACTCCCGATACGCACTGTCTCTAGCCTGAATGGCCAGAGAACAAGCATGATCGAACCATGGATTATGAGGAGAGAAAGATTTAGTCGAAGAAGGAATGAACCTGCTCATCCCATCAACGATTACAACTCCCACCTTATCGGCAGAAGTCAAAGCGTCACCAGAGACAAAGCAGTCATTCCAATTATAGTTAGCGTAGAAGCAACGCAAAGCCCCCCAATCGGCCCGATCAAAGTGCCAGAAAAAACGCATAGGGCAGGATGGAGATGTTATAGTCAAAGCATTAAAATTAAGAGATATAAAGTTGTGGTCAGATTTATCAATAGGAGCGAAGGTGGTGTATTTATAGAGAGAAGGAATAGTGGTGAAACATAGGTCAAGTGTGTTCAAGAATTGGTTGGGACGATCCGGAATGTGTGTGTGGGTTCTTTAATTAGTTGCTCCAGATCGTTGAGAATGCTAAATGATTGCCTCCTCCCCACCTAAATCAGTATGAGAGGACCCCAAATCCATTCAGTGTTGTGTACATTGAAATCCCCTAAATAGAGGACCTCAGTATTTGGATGAGAAGATATAACAGTCTCGTGAGAAGTAGTAAGATATTCAAAAAAGGCGTGAAAATCTGTTCTGTTAGGAGAACAGTAGCAGAAACACAAGATTATTGTAGTAGAAGGAAGAAAGATTTTAAGCCACAGAACATCGAAGTTAGGAGATTCGAGATTCTCGAGACGTGTTACAGGAGTGTTTATGTTTACATAGGCACATACTCCACCCTTTAGAGGAAATTATGAAATAAGTTATAGTTGGATATATTAAACGAGTTAGAGGATGAATTCTTAGCCATCTGTGTCTCAGACAAGAGCAAAAGGTTAGGGTTAGAGTTAGAGAGGTGGTATTCCACGGATGCAGAGTTAGAGAGTAAGCCGCGGATGTTGGTAAAGTCGATAGAAAGCCCGCGCCTGCGCAAATCTGCCATCACACACGCACACACAACCACAACAACAAAAACAACAGACAAAAAACGAAAGTTGAAATCAGATTAAAATTGTTCACTCACTAAAAAACGTAAATGATTAAAATGCTAAAACCGTATTTACAATAAATATGTAAAACTGAAAAAAAAATCTAGAAAGTTTAAAACACACGCATTCACACACCCTAACAAATTTACGAATAAAAAAAATTACAATCATTCAACATAAAACTAAATATGTATAAATTAAAATAATATGCAACCAAATACGTAAGTGTTATGCAAAAACCCTTTTAAAATAAATAAAAAAAATAAACACTAAAAACTAAAGTTAAAAAGACGAAGGAAAAAAAAATATAACCTAGTACTATCTAAACTACGTATTGCACAATTCTAAAAACTAACTATGACTATCTAACATAACTAAAAAGTTTCAAAAACAAAAATTAAAACGAATAACTTATCTT
>JABUQX010075906.1:0-35000 GCA_015478945.1 Trachelipus rathkii
GTGTGCTTGCGTTCGGTACTCGTTTGGTGTTTAACCGTTTCATTTATCGTGAAACGCTTTCGCGTTTCGTGCGCTAACTAATATATATATATATATATATATATATATAATGACAATGAAAGGTGAAAAGAACCATATTCTCACACAAGCGTTTTCACTTTCAATCTCTACAGTTTACCAAGCAAGAAGCAACTGAGACGCCCTTGTAGGATTGCGAATGAGTCAAACCTCTAATGCAGGCAATACAAGGCCGTAGGAATTCTATTGCGTCGTCTTTACGAGGAGGAAGGCGGGAAGCCTTTGTTTCTAAGCGACCTAATTTCGATCGATTTGATTTCAAAGAAAACGTTTAGGAACGTATTGCAGATCAGACACAAATGATGGAGTCTAATTTAAAGGATGGAATACATTTCAATTAAAAATATATATTTTTGATATATATATATATATATACCTGCTATATATATCTTTATATATATATATATATATAATATATATAACTACTATGCTATAACTATATATATATATATATATATATATATATATATATATATAGATCGTAAAATACCCCCTGATGTATTTTCACCTACTGGGATACGATCCTGGACCCTAGCAGATGGCGTGCAAGTGTTTGACTACTACGCTACGACGAGAGACAAAAGAAGAATTCGAGAATACTTCTATGAACGTAGGGCCAAAACAGGGTTGCGCACATGAGTGGTCAATAGCTACCAGGAACTCCGTGGGTTATTATGTATAAGTGATAAATACAAATTTGATTGCAGGGTATTGCATTTCACTTATATATATATATATAGCTGACAGCATATATATCTCATCTCTCACTCTCTCTCCTCTATCTCTCTCATATATATATATATATATATATGGAACAACAGCCACTTAAACAGAAATCTTCACCAACTATAAATGTTTTTTTCATTTCATCTAATAAAATATGAAACTTTTGACTGGCAGTTAACTATTATTTTTTATTATTTATTAAATTTATAATTAGAGACTTAAACCATCCAAAAATTTTATTAACTTAATAACTACGGGGGGTTTGTACATATATATATATATATATATATATATATATATATATATATATATATATATATATATATATATATATATATATATATATATATATATATATATATATATATATATATATATATATATATATTTATATATATATACATATATATATATATATATATATATATATATATATAACATATATATATATATATATATATATATATATATATATATATATATATATATATATATATCGCCTCCTCTCTCTCTCTCTCCTTGTATATGTTAAAACAATTATATATATATATATATGTATATATATATATATATATATGTATCATATATATCTCTATATATATATATATATATATATATATATATATACATATATATATATATATATATATATATATAATATATAAATCATTATGAACTTTGTGAACTTACATCTAGTGTGTCGCTCAGTGATGATTAGATATAAAAATAAGATAACATCTGCAGATAATCTTCATTTTACTCTTGGTCTGATTTTATATTGTGAACAGAAAAAGGCCGATTCAACCTAACACTTTTGGTGATCAGTAACACAGTGTAATATGCAATGTATCGGATGTTTATCAGTGGCCTCTTCTAAAATTTAAGCTTCTAAGTTATATCAATTATTTCAACTTCTTTCAGAGCTTGGCAGAGAGAATTTTTAAAGTTATGGAACCTTTATGTACCAAGGATGAGGAAGAACCTTGACCTTGCACCTTGAACAGTCGGAAGCATTCGCTCATTTAAAAAATATCTAAAAGCTTTCATATAAGCTATTACAGACTTTCTGAAAAATTAGTAGAGAAAGGAGTAGTAATAGGATAGTTGTGGTTTCTTTGTCATACAAATATATTTAAGTGTATTCTTTCTTATTGAACTGCTTTTGATAAAAATGATCGTTACCAAAGAGTATAATTAACTTTTGTTTTGATCTTCATTTAAGGTACCCTGTAGATTGGGTAATTAATATAAACTAGCAGCTAGTAGAATATCATTATCAATGAGAGAAATTTTTTCGTACCTTGGAGTTTTTTATTTCTTTAGCATCTTAAATATAGATGGTATAGGTTGAAGGTTGAATTCATTAGAATATAATCAAAATTGAAACATAAGGTTAAAAAAACTTCGAAGTTTACAATTGCATTTTGTGATGTGGAGTCACTTAAGTGAGTGAACTTGTATGAAGCGATTGAAGTCACTCCACAGAGTCTGATCCATAACTTTATCGAAGCTCAAATTTTCTGACTCAACTCTGCTATTTGAAGAAGTTGACTCGACTCCGACTCCGACCTCTTGAAAATTACCGTCCGACTCCGACTCCGACTCCGACAGGCTCCACCCTCTTCAAAATTACCGACTCCGACTCCATTCTCCACTTCCACAAAATTTGTAAACTCCGACTCCGACTCCGGCTCCACTCTCTTCAAAACTACCAACTCCCCGACTCCGATTCCGGCTCCGACTCCGACTCCACAGCCTGCTTTCTTCATGCTCACTGGACTGAAATTCTTTGGTGAATCTATTTATTGATTTACTTGTAGAAAGTGTTGGTTCTAGTTTTTTTCGTTTTAATGGGTGGCGAATTAATAGACTATTTCGGATTGAAGTTTTCAACTGCCAACAAAAGTAACGATTTAACTTGTTCTAATATATTTACAAAAAAACTTCTTATAACGGGGATCTAAGTATGTTGCAATAGTATGAGGTCATTAATTTCCACAGAACCAGATCTAGTTTAATTACATATTTCATTTCTTTTTAAGCCGTCATCATTTTCATTTGAAAGATGGTTCAAAATGCTTCCTTAGCGTTGAGATTAATGGTATTACATAGAGACAGAAGCTGTAGAGCTGATTTTTTGTTAGTTTCTTCAAATGGTTTCAATAGCTTAATGCAGTGTGATATGATGTCATTTCCAAATAATAAGATTGTTAACTTTGGAATACGAACTGGCGTACAAGGCAAGAGGTTCTTTGAGCACACTTCTTTCCATCATATGAAGTATACTATTCCAGCGAGATGGAATGTCTTTGATATTTTTATTGAATGTGGAATATCATTTTTGAATTGCCTTCAACTCATTTACATTTTCATTTTTCTTTTTCAGATTTAAGTATTTTTATTATAAGATTCTTTATCAAATCTCGACAAAAAACATCATATCCGCGTAACATCCGCAGGGCAAAGCGCGGATGCGGACTGGATTCTTTAATGATGCGGATGCTCTGCGGTACGGATGTTACCTGCATCGCAACCTTAATATATATATATATATATATATATATATATATATATATATATATATATATATATATATATATATATATATATATATATATATATATATATATATATATATATATATATATATATAATACATATATATATATATATATATATATATATATAACTATATATATATATATATATATATTGTATAAGTAGTCAAAGATAGGTTTTGGATGCCAAATGTTTGCCTATTGCCGAATGTTCGTGAAAATTTTGAATAAATTCCACAGTAAAAGGGTCAGTCTGCTCCTACCCTTCTACCGACGAAGAAAAAAACAAGAGGTTTCTTTACCTAATTCACAAGTAAATAAAAAAATAAAATAAAATTAATAAATATATATAATAAAATAATAATAAATTAATAAATAAATAAATAAATTAATAAATATATAATAAATTAATGAATAAATAAATGAAATAAATAAATAAATAAATAAATAATTAAATAAATAAATAATTAAATAAATAAGAAAATAAAAATAAAATAAAAAAAATAATAAATAAAAAACTAAAAAATAAATAAATAACTAAAAAATAAATAAATAAATAAAGTAAATAAATAAATGAAATATATATTTATTATAACCGTATAATGCCTCACAAGGCTTTGCCGCGCACACCGCACCACCGCACCGCGCCGCACCGCCACCTCACTTAGTAACGGATGGTTTGCGGTATCTCGCTGGGTTAACAGCCCCATGGGGGTGCCGTAACCTCGTCGTGACAATTTACGTGTCCGTACGCCCCCCTGTAAGGGAAGGCTGGCTAAGTTGGTGATCATAGAAATTTGAGTACACAGACCACGGGAGTCGATTCCCGAAGGGATCAGTTTTGAGTCGAAAAACGATTCCTGCAAAGAATCGTTTTTTACGGAGTCCTATTCGGCTCCTTCTCAGGCTCAATATCATGGCTCCGATATATATCTACATGGGTTAGAGTTATCGTAATCGGGTTAAAATTTGGAGGAGGGTTAGATAATTAACATAACCTCGTCGTAGACGAAGTTACATCCCCTAGGTCCCCGAAGAGGACCCACCACTAAAAAATCAGGGGAGTGTTCATATCATTTAGATTGGTGAGAGGATTCAGGTTGAATTTCTAGAAAGACTTGGTATGGGATTCGAAGGAGTTGGCTCCGGCATAGGCTGGAGCAGGTGCAGTGATGAGTTAGCCAGCAATTTCATTATAACAGCAATATTTATCTTTACTCATATGTTTGTTGGACATAGATCTTGCTCGTAACTATTATAAGATCCATGTCAGTGTCAGACTAACTTTGGAAGTCCCGACTGAAAAAATACACAGAGTGCAAAACAGAAGGAAGGAAGAAGGATGAAGGAAGAATAAGGAAGGAAAGAATGGAGAAGGGTCTGACTCAGGAGGGATAGGGACGACAGCTGCATCGTTGCTGGCGAATCCGGTGCCGGTACCGAGTTAGCAAACATTCGTATAACAACAATATATGTGTTTTTGTATATGTTATTGAGTCTGTAGATTTCAAAAATAAAGGTTTCAGAACCATCAAGAAGAAAAAAAAGTAAATAAAAAATAAATAATAAATAAAATTTCTTATTCTTTATATGTTTATCACAACATTGGTTAATTATCATACTGATCAACGAATATACTCTAACGTAATAAAGTTTCCACATCAATAAAGCTAACATAGCGTAACATGAACTAAGAAAATAATGTGCAAAGACAAACCTAACACAACACACACACGAATAAACTGTTAAACATTACAGGCCAAAGTCCACACTTTACACCGATAAAGTAATAACATATGCAAAACGCATGTTAACCTATTCATACTTTTTTCAAGCATATCTCTACCATATTAACGTTAATCTTACATTGACACAGTAATATTTAACAAAAATTTATCATAACCTTACCTAAGAATCATAATTCCCAACGAATAATAGCAAACAGAACAAAGTTTTATCCAAACATAACATAAAATAAGTTCTTTGAATAAATATCATAGTAAAAAAGTGTAATAGTTTACTGATCTAAAGCAGTAAATCAGTAAATCCAGTAAATCAACCACCAGCCCCACCCTTCCATGATCTATTGATCTATTGATCTATTGATCTATTGTTCAGGTCACATTGAGTATCATATAAAATAAGTTCTTTATATACTAACCCAACGAATATATACTAACGTAACAAAGTTTTCCATAATAAATACTAACACACAACAGCCGTACAAATAAAGCCATCATTACTTAACCAATAAGCGAACATAGGAAATCAACCAGTTTTCTCTATTTATACTTAAATGCCATTGAAAAGAGCGTTATATAAATACCATAAAAAACATAAGTTTATTTTAAATATATTAATTCATCTAAGCAGGGGACATGGGATTCAACATAAACTGAGCATGTTCTATATATCTCTCCAGAGATTCAACCCCCTTTGAAAGGATGTAAGTATAAATGCATTCTGCAACACTATACCATTTTTCTGCATATTTTGGTTCAACAGCACGCACTCTCTCAAGCCAGAGAGAAGTAAACTTATCCATGTGGCTAGTTATTAACACACTCCTGTATACCTCATTATACGGAAAACCACATATTTCAGTGTAAAGAATTTTATGAGCTATATGTGATGGGAGTCTATAAGTATCTCAATCGGTCAGGCGTAATGTTAATTCATTTTCATTTTAAATCGAAAAGCTGTAATATTTTCAGATGTTAACTGTGAAACCTATACATGTATGCCAGAAGGTAATATTTACGGATTTCGAATTGTGAAACCTATACGCGACGTATAATGTCACGCGACGAGAAAACAGCATCTATTCTATTAGAACCTCTCAAACTGTCTCCACCGCTAGATATTTCACTACGAGTCGATGTATCAGATGACACACACTTAGCCTTTACCCAGGCTCCTGTGATATCAATAATCTTGATGAATTCTTCAACAGAAATGAATAAGGGTCTATTATTTGCACCTCCGGCTGGAATACAAATAATGTATCTGACTCCACTTGGTTTACGAATAAATATAAATGACACATCGTTGGGAATAACGAAGGTCCTCGTAAAGATATCACCAACAATCGTAGAGGAGGGGTGAGACGTCATCGTATCAACACAGCGAACAATATCCTACTGATGAAACTCGAGTGTATAAACAGTCCCCAAATGTAATGAGATTCTTTCTTTCAGCCAATCAGAAAGAACGTAAAACAAGAATACGACGTACGAACGAACCATATCAGGTCGAAAGTACGTATAATCTACCCTGACAACAACAACAACAACACAATAATATGAAACAAACTTAGACAAAACATAACAAAGTTTTATCCAAACATGACATAAAAGACTGTGTCCTTAGACAATATCAGGTAAGTGTAATAATTTAGTGATCCTTAAGCAGTAAATCAGTAATCAGTAAATCAAACCAACCCAGCCCAACCTCCCACACTCCACCATCCCTTCTATGATCTATTGGTCTGTTGATCGATGCCTTCGAAGTCGAACTTGTAAGCGTATCGTTTACCATGACTTACTTATAAAATAATTGTTTTATATACTGACCATCGAACAGAATCTTAAAGCTCAAACATTTTCATCAATAAAGCTATTACCTAAATTATACTATCGTCAAATTTCCCATTAATCTTTAATCTTCAAGTTGCAAGTCCCTTTGAATAAACCGTCAACATTAACAAGGTTTCCATAACATAACCGGATAAACATCATTCTATTTCATTTTGAACATTGTTATTATATATTTTTTTATTATTTGTGTGTGTGTGTGTGTATGTTATTATATATTATTATATTATTATTTTATATTATCTATTATTATTATTATTATTATTATTATTATTATTATTATTATTATTATTATTAAAAGTTTTAACAACCGTAAAGTTAACATAATATCACCTAAACTAAGAACATAACTTACCTTACGTACGAATAAACAGTCAACATTATCAAAGTACACTGATTAATATCAGTAAGTAACTACCACGGCATCACAAAACGTAACCAACTTGTCTACACCCTACAAAGAACCTAACTATCATACTTACTGAAGTTTGACGCTATATGACACACAGATGTAACATAAGCGGTAATATAAGCGGTAACATAAGGATACAGCCCTTCGGGCTGTGTCCTTACCACTTACACCCCCCTTCGGGATACCCCGAGATGGGTCTTCATGCATCTCTCTGGGGTGATCTCCATGTAAGTGGGGTTCGTCTCGAAATGATCGGTTATATTTATAGTAAGATTGGAGCTTATAGTGGTGGCGCATTCGTGAAGCTTTTGTATAAACATGAAAGTAATGCTAATGCTAAGCCTGCCGTGTAAGCCTAACTGAACATCTGTGTGTCATATAGCGTCAAACCTCAGTAAGTATGATAGTTAGGTTCTTTGTAGGGTGTAGACAAGTTGGTTACGTTTTGTGATGCCGTGGTAGTTACTTACTGATATTAATCAGTGTACTTTGCTAATGTTGACTGTTTATTCGTACGTAAGGTAAGTTATGTTCTTAGTTTAGGTGATATTATGTTAACTTTACGGTTGTTAAAACTTTGTTATGATTATTAATTAATTAATAATAATAATAATAATAATAATAATAATAATAATAATAATAATAATAATAATAATAATAATAATATAATAATAATAATAATAATAATAATAATAATAATAATAATAATAATAATAATAATAATAATAATAATAATAATAATAATAATAATAATAATAATAATAATAATAATAATAATAATATATAATAATAATAATAATAATAATAATAATAATAATAATAATAATAATAATAATAATAATAATATAAAATAATAATAATAAAATATATAATAATAATGTTCGTGTATGTGATAATAAAATGATGTTTGGTCCGGTTATGTTATGGAACTTTGTTAATGTTGACGGTTTATTCGTGCGTAAGGTATGTTAGGTTTGTCGTTGTACATTATATTCTTAGTTCATGCTATGATATGTTAGCTTTATTGATGTGAAAACTTTGTTACGGTAGCATATATTAATTTGTTTATAAAAAACATGTTTTTATGTTATGTTTATCCAAAAATGATATTCAAAATGTCTTGAATCAATAGATCAATGATCAATAGATCAATGGATCATAGAAGAGAGAGGTGGGAAGTAGAAGGCTGGGATTTGTACTGGTTTGATTTACTGATTTACTGATTTACTGCTTTAGGATTAGTAACTAGTACACTTTACTATGATATTTTATTTAGAAAGACTTGTACTTGCTCGTCATGTTTGAATAAAAAGCTTTGTTATATTAAGTTGTTCATAACGCTAATGTACTGTGTGTTCTATTTGTCGAAGTAAGATTATACGTACTGGAAGCCTGGTCGTTCGTACGCCATATTCTGTTTACGTTTTATTGGTTGAAAGAAATCTCGGCCGACGAGGCTGTTTGCTACGCTCGAGTTTTCATCAGTAGGGCTGTGTTCGCTGTGTTGACGACGTCTCACCTCCCTCTGACACTGATGACTCTGTCATCTTACGAAGAACGCTGGTGCCAACGTCGTCGTTCTCATTCAACCAAACCAAGTGGATCATCACGTATTGTATTCAACCAGTGAAGCGCAAATAATAGACGCATTATTTCTGTTGAAAAACCTCGCTCAGACCTTTGTGATCATCGCGCAGAACCATTTCATCGACTCGTGGTAAGAGTAGCAGCGATGAAGGTGATTGAATTCACTTCTCGTCCAGCTGTTCTTGTCAAAAAACGCGATGAAAACGCAGCTATGAAACCGATCGTCAATATGCCTTCTGAGCATACGCATGGGTTTCGCGTTCGACGCTCAAAATCGTGCTGGCGACAAATGAAAGGAAACGAACAGCTATTATCTGGGCGCGTCACGACGGACATACATATGGCTCATGAAGTAATCTACGATATTTACACTGGCTATTGATTTTCAAATGTCGGTGTGCAGTTGTGATATCATATACATGAATAAGTTACTCTCTCTGGCGAAGGTGCGTGCTGTTGAGCAAATGGAAGCAGAAAAAAAAATGGTTTGAATCTGACTATCTGTCTTTCAAGAGTTGTCTGCGGAAGTATGGGGGCATGTGGTTTTATCATTGAATCTTTACATATTCATAAATAAATCATTCTTCTAGACCATGACCGAATAAAATGTTTTTAACAATTTTGGAACAATGTTTTCAAGTGAAAGATACAAGTGAAAATGATACCTAGAGGTACATCGATACATGTATATATATATATATATATATATATATATATATATATATATATATATATATATATATATATATAACTCAAGGCAGGAGGATAAGTAGAAGAGTAAGACAGCAAAACATTGAAAGAGAATTATTGGAATAAAATATAAGTATCAAAGAGGGTGGCATGGAAGAATAAGGGATACCAGCACTGATATGTTTGATGAAAGGAAGTTTCACCAGAGCAAATGAATATCTAGATCCATATACAAATATCTTTCTCTCTCTGATATATATATATATATATATATATATATATATATATATATATATATATATTTATATATATATATATATATATATATATATATATATATATATATATATATATATATATATATATATATATATATATATATATATATATATATATATATATATATTTATATATATCTATAAATTGGTTATGTTAATAGGTGAATTGGCCAATACCAATACTCTCATTGATGATACTGCCAATACCAATACTGGAATTTCAATGATAAATACCAAATACCAATACTTCCTATTAATTTGTTATATTGTAAATTTTTTATGTATGAAAAAGACCACCTATTATTTATATTTTAGAAACTTAAAGAAATATAAATGTTTACTTTGGAGGAAGAGATAAACAAATTTTTAGATAACCATTTATTCAATTAAGCATAATAAAAATATATTTCCAATTCATACTTAATAAAATGAACAAAGCTCCTTTTATGATAAAGAAAAACTTTACTTTTAAACAGGAAAAAAGTTACATCCACATAAGACTGAAAAGTACCTAAAACAACAAATCATAAACTTGAAATTATCTACCATATCATCGTAAGCAACATTTTTTTTTCCAAAATCACCTAAAAGATAATAATTCTCACACAATAAGATTTATATTTTATACAATAATAATTCTCTAACTGATCATTCGCGCTTGCCTATCAAGAAAGATCCCAAATAGGCGTGATGAAGCTCTTTTATGTCAGTTGGTTACCCATCTTCGAGAATATTCTCCATCTTAAAGAAAGGACTCAAGAAAATTCTCGAACGGAAGTTTCAACAGCATTAACATTTTGTTACTTTGCCCTTTTTTTTTTTTTTACATTATAGAACTGAACAGTATTGACACATTTTGACCAATACCAATACCTGTGCTAAATGTCAATACCGCCAATACCAATACCCGGAAAAATGGCCAATACTTGCCCAATACTACCAATACTAAATACCAATATAAATATATAAATGTTGGCTGCGGACCTTCGTGCTACTACTATATGTCCCTAATATGTATATATATATATATATATATATATGTATGTAATATATATGTATATGTGTATATATATATATATACTTAAAAAATATATATATATATATATATATATCAGAGGCGACTCCTGCATTCGTGCTACTCGTGCTCAGCACGAGTTAACATTATAGAAACGATCTATTTTTGCAAATTTCGTGATGTTACATTAAAATTCTCTTATTTTTTGCAAAAATTGGTCAAATAAATGATATTATTACATAATAAATATAAAGATTATGCAAAAATTAAAACGAAAAGGTAAGAATAATATATTAAATAACCTTTTTAATCCATTAAAAATGAGCAGACGGTTCTTGCCCAAATCGAATGGCGGAATGGTGTCCACAACCCAGATTCCAGTGATTTTAAATATATAGTTAATCATGAGGATAATTTATGAAACGTTTTAGATAAATAAACTGTTTTACAAAGAGAATAATTAAATATTTAATATATATAACATATATATATATATATATATATATATATATATATATATATATATATATATATATATATATATATATATATATATATATATATATATATATATATATATAGATATATATTTATCTTTCTATATATAGGAGTAGAAACGGATAAAATTGCGTTCGAAAAAACTGAACGATCGAAAAGTGCATCAAACGCTTTTTTGGCGAAACGTCGAATTAATAATACCTAAACGCCATAAGCCAAAATGCAGATATTTGTTGAAAATTAAAAGACGAAAACCGAATTCAGAAATATTTTGGATGGAAATTTGTGGCACCAAATATTGCAAAAATGGATAGTTTCTACATTCTTGCATGCGTTCACATACACACAAACATCTCACAAACCCACACACACACACACACACACACACACACACACACACAAGCCATGTTTTCTGTTTGATACATTTGCATATTTTGAACATTTTCGTAACGAGGCTTAGAAAAAGATCATATCAGAATTTTTAATAATTTACAAAGGCTTGAAGGATGTTGGAGATGAAACCCAAATGAGTTTTTTTCTTTTTAAAAAAATGGGCCATGCTAATATTTTTGAAACAAACAAAGTTTTTTAAATAATTCGTGTTTTCTTTATTATTATTATTATTAATATAATTATTATTATTATCTTATTATATTATTATTATTATTATTATTATTATTATTATTATTATTATTATTATTATTATTATTATTATTATTATTATTATTATTATTATTATTATTATTATTATTATTATTATTATTATTAATGATAATAATATTAATACTAACTAATAGTAATAATATTAATTATTATTATTACTATTATTATTATTATTATTATTATTATTATTATTATTATTATATTATATTATTGTGTGTGTGTGTATGTTATTAATAATGTTATTATTATTATTATTATTATTATTATTATTATTAAATCTTAATTGTGCTATTATTATTATTATTATTATTATTATTATTATTATTATAATTATTATTAATTATTAGTATTATTATTATTATTATTATTATTATTAATGTTATTTATTTTTATTATTATTATTATTATCTTATTATTATTAGTATTTATTATTATTATTATTATTATTATTATTATGTATGTGTATTATTATATGAAAGGAAGGACTAAATAAAAGTCGATGAGGATTTGATGTTTTTATTTATATATGAGATATAAAATGCATTAATGAAACTTAAGAAAACTTAAATTAGTAAAACATTAAGTACAGGTATAGACATTGTTTTATAAATTTATTATTATTTTGCATACAATATATGAAATCTAAATTTAATTACATTTTGCACCGGAAGAACAAACAGATATGATGTAATACAGAAAAATTGGCAATAATTCCCTAGAATTCAGTCCCAATAGCATTAAATAATTAATCTTGACTTCTTTTTGCATTAAAGTCGTAAGGAAAATGAAATTATCACAGTAAGTATAGTTTTGAAGTGTTTTGTGGTATTAAGAACACATTTCTAGAAAGAAAAGAGATCACTTAAATAAATGAGTTACATATTAGATGTCTTTAAATTATTTTAAGAGCATTTCATAATGTGTAATCAATATACATTATAATCATTTATTGCTAATAATTGTTAATTATTATAAATTGTTAAAAATTTATTTCACTTTTATTAGCAATTTCCTACAAGATTCATTGTTTTAAATGAAAGTAGTAATTAAATTATATAATAAAAATAACATGAGACTTTCTTTTTAGAAAATGTCATGACATTAGACAAATATTTCTCAAAATATCAACTAATTAATTGAAATGTTGTTAATCAGGGTTAATAAACACAATGTGGAGTAATGTAATTAATTAAGTCAAGACTTTGAACCTAATAACATTTATAGACAATTGGGCACAGAACAATGTTTATTTTTATTATCATAAAAAACTTACATGTTTCTTTAAATCCATAACTGAGCATAGTAGCAGACCACATTTCGGACCTAAGTGACGGCGACCTTTTATTGCTGACCTTTTTGGCCTTAGCCTTTTGGCCTTGTACCTTTTGAGAACCCAAATTTTCAGCAGCCCTTTTGTATTCCAGGGATAATTTTGCTTACTGTTTTAAGCAGCTAAATTTTGCAGCCCTTCGAAGGGTTGTAGCTGGATCTTGCAGCAACCGTTGTACGACAATCCACTGATTTTTCTGACCAACCCTTTGGTCTTCCAGGGAGTCAATTTTACAAAGCCCGCCCTAATTTTTGGTAACCTAATTTTTTGGTAACCCCTAACCGATAGCCTTTGAACAACTAGAATATAATTTGAGAACCCCAAATTTTCGGTCAACCTTAATGTATTCCACGGTACAATTTGAGACCTTGATTTTGTGGAAGGCAACTGGGAAGGTTCACGCCGATGTTAGCAACCGTCATGCGATGCCTCCCTATTTTGACCCCCTTTGCCAAACTGGCCCCTTTGATGTTTTGGCCTTGTCTTTGGACTTGGCCTTGATATTTCGGCCTTGATACCGTATCAAAGGTCTGAGACCATTCTTAAAGGTCAGTGTAGGGATTAGTAGGGATTATCTTGAGCTCATCCAGATGTACCTGCCGCCTTGCCTTTGGTAGGTAGCTTTGTGTGCATGAGGTCATGTAGGTACACTGATCTGTATGGATCGGGCCTAACTTATTTCCATCCGCGGTCGCATCTACCCCTACACACACACACACACACACACACACACACACACACACACACACACACACACACACACACACACACACACACACACACACACAAACACACACACACACACACACACACACACACACACACTCGATATTTTGATGCCTCAACTTTGATGCCTCAGCATTGATGCCTCAACTCAGCATTATTGATGACTCAACTTTGATGACGTCATCTTTGGCGGTTCATCTTTGAAGGTGCCTATCTTGATGACTCAGATTTATTGATGGTTCAGTATATTTTGATGGTTCAGTACATTTTGATGGTTTCCCAATCGCCCAAGGATGGTCTAGGAGTGTTCTGTCAGTTCTTATGAGTGAATGAATTAAGGTGAGTGTGACGGAACTTGTGAGTGCCAATGAGTTGCCAAGTGAGTGCCAATAGAGTGCCCGTGGAGTGCCTGGAGTGCCAAGTAGGTGCCACATAGTGCCAACTTGAGTGCCACTTTTTCCAAGCCTTTTCTAGCCTCCCCTGAGCCTAGAATAGCCCTAATATGGGTGTCTACCCCTAGGTTATAAGGTATGAGGAATCGATTGGTGTATATTACAAGTTGCTAGGATGCTTCCTACTATGAGTTAATCTTTTTCTATCACTTATAGCTATGTATATATATATATATATATATATATATATATATATATATATATATATATATGTATATATATATATATATCTTCTATATATATATATATATATATGTACTACACACACACACACACACCCCTACACTCGACCATAGACACTTATACACACTTACACTTACGCTTACACACACACACACACCACACACACACTCGGCCATAGACACTTATTCCTGCCTCACCATAGACACACATTACATACATACACTATGTGCATAGCACTCTCCATAGACTTACACTGGCCATATACACTTACACTCACACACAAACACAGATACACTTACACTTACACTCACACACACTCGATATTTTGATTCCTCAACTTTGATGGCTCAATTTTGATGCCTCAACTTTGATACCTCAGCTTTAATGGTTCATCTTTGATGTCTGAAACATTTTGAGAAAATCGCTCTTCCTGTCTTCCTGCTCATCACTTACTACACCACAGTTGTCGGGGGAAGAAATCCATATGCGTATCAAGAAAGTGAATGTTGAGCACATGTTGCAACCAAGCTTATGAAACTTATCCAAAAGGTTGTTCACAATCTCAACATAGTTTTCAACCCTTCTGTTGCCGAGAAAGCCATGAACAACACTTTCAGATGCTCCCAAGCTGCTTTCTCACTCCATCTGATGTTTTGCTGAAGTTTTCGTCTTTCAGAAGATCACGAAGGTCCCTTCCTTAATTTTGGCGTCATTTACCAATGGAAATTTCTCCCTCAGGTACTTGGACCCCTCTCTATCCTTGTAAATTTCTTTCACAAAATTCTTCATTACTACCAGTTTGATGTGCAAAAAAAGGCAGAAAATTTGTGATTTGTTTAAATAGAAAGCTATATTGTGCAGTTTTAATCACAGGGTACAGGGCACAGGGCACAGGGCACAGGGCACAGGGCACAGGGCACAGGGCACAGGGCACAGGGCACAGGGCACAGGGCACAGGGCACAGGGCACAGGGCACAGGGCACAGGGCACAGGGCACAGGGCACAGGGCACAGGGCACAGGGCACAGGGCACAGGGCACAGGGCACAGGGCACAGGGCACAGAGCACAGGGCACAGGGCACAGGGCACAGGGCACAGGGCACAGGGCACAGGGCACAGGGCACAGATTCATCGCTGGCCAGGTTTTCTGGGGTACAGGGCACAGGGCCAGGGCACAGGGCACAGGGCACAGATTCATCGCTGGCCAGGTTTTCATTTTTGGTAGTACAAAGACATTGCACTAATATCCCATTCGCAAAGGAAACAACGGTACTTTGTGTACCCTGATTGCATGCCTAGTAGTATCTTATGACTTTTAGATCTCCACAGGTATGTCATTGGTGTTCTCATACATAATTGATTCCATAAGTATTTTCATATTTCCATATGTTTCTTTCATATGGACAACATGGGCTACAAAATAGAGGGAAGTGAATTACTATTGTGCAGCAAACAGCTTTTAAATTCAATTTTGATGTCTATAATTATTCTACAGTCTTGTGGGTTGTACACTAAGCTTCACAACAAAATACTAGGCTATTCATTTTCTTAAAGTATGATATCAAACCCTTTTCCATACATTTGTAACCATTCATTTTCACACTAGGTTGGGCAGAATTACACTGTTGGAGTCTTGATCCCATAAGTTCTACATTGCCCTTTGGGAAATCTAGTTCTCTAATAGGTTACCTAATTTACCTTGGGCAACTTTGTGTGTGTCACTTGGGTCAGCTTGGGGATAATCTGGATTCCATGATGTTGAATTCTCAGTGTTTCTTGCCTTTTAATTTCCTCATCAACAAAAATCTGAAGTTGGTACTCTTCTGGAGGTTAAGGTAACGGCAGATCATCTCCATGTGGAACTGGCCGGATAGCAGATCTAATGTTTGGGTATTTCAGCATCCGCATCTGTTTTTCCGACATACAATTCTGCAACGGTGCAATCAAACAAAAATAGCAGTCATATATAGGTTCTTTGGTTGTCCGCCAGATCATAAGGACAGCAAAACGCATTGAACACCTATTTTTTTTATCTAATCCTGAAGAGTCACTGAACATTGCAGCAAATGTGAGTTGCCCAATACTTGTCCAGATTCCCTATCTTGTCGCCAAAAAAAAAATGGAAGTAATCGGTTTTAACATGTGGTGTAATCTGGCATTTTTGTGAAGGGATTGTCACTTCATCACACACTCTGTAAAAGTTATCAACAATGTTAATTAATACAGTTTTACAGTCATTTTTAGCATTTCGTTACGATTTTACACATAAATCATGAATGATTGAAAAATCCTGTAATAATAATATTTATATATAGATATATATATATATATATATATATATATATATATATATATATATATATATATATATATATATATATATATATATAAATATATATATATATATATATATATATATATATATATATATATATATATATAAATATATATATATATATATATATATATATATATATATATATATATATATATATATATATATATATATATATATATATATATATATATAATCACAAACCACCAACATCCTTTCAAGGTAATCGAGAAAGAACTAGCAGTCTAGCACAAATACACATTTGCTGACTTCAGTCTGGGTTCCCAACTTACCTTGACAAAGGTTTAGTGTCGTAAGATTATGCAACCCTATCTTCCAAAAAGTTGATAAAAATGCTCTTACATCATCATAAAATCTGGAGATTTAAAACTAGAGGTAATTGAATGTTTTAATGGATATTTTAGTTTTTTTTCCAGACTAGGATGAGTTAGAAATATGTATTTTCATGGTTGAAGCATTTTTGTGTCTAGCCAAAATTTACCATATAAAAGTTACCGCAATATAGGTTTATAAAATAATAAAATCTTTCCTAAATTCGGTGACGTCATAGAGGATACTGGGTATCCAACCTTATTGCAAAGGTTTTAATTAAATTATCAATAAAATGCCTAAAATTCTGTAACATCTGGAGCTACGTGATAAAAAATCTTTCATCGTATATTGTGTATTAATATAAATATTTTTAAGTATATAAATACAATTTACACTTATTTTGACTCGAATTATTATTTATTTGTTTTGCAACTAAATAAAATTGCTTTTCATTTCACTCAACGCTTGATGAATTTCATATTTCGATCTTCAAGTTTCAAGTTTCTAATTTTTTTCGATAAAATTCAAATCAAATTTAAAAATAAGAAAAGTGTTTATTTTGTTTAAAGTAAAAGTCAGCCTATCTCTATTCAAAAACCCGTTCTTTTCATTATAGTTTAATACTTAGATAAAAGATAGCTTTGGTAGGCCTTAGAGTTTAGGGTCTATGGGTCAGGCCTAGGTCAGTTTTGTTTTGACTTTAAAGTTAATTACTGGTAATAAAGATATTGCCCTTTTATTATTATTTTATATTTCTCAAAGTTTAACCGAGATAAATTTGACAACATTTCTAAGATCAGGTAAAGCTTAGCTATGGCAAATAGCATGATAGACAGTAAGACCATAACTGACTGCCTACTGACGGTGGGCAGCGACTCAACGCTTTCCCGTTTGTTTTCACATAAGCTAGCCGGTCATTTTTTCATTAAAATTTAAAAGTTATGGTAAAAATTAAATTAGCTAAAAAGCAAAAAAAAATAATTTTTTTTCCTTTCTTGTAGCCATGTAAGTTTGGGAGGATATTAAATTAATTTGAAAATGGGCTAGGTGTTTTATTAAAATTAAAATGATACATATTACCATTTTTACCACATTTTTTGCCTTTAATTTCTTGAATTTAGTGGGGGAAGAAATTGATTTAATCAAAATAGTAATTTTTTATTTAATTTTTATATATTTTTTTTAAATTAAAAAAAAGGAATCGGCCACCTGGTTCTTAAAACCTTGTGAACACATATTTTTGTAACATCTTTTAATTTTTTATTTTTTTTAAATTAAGAAAGATAATCGGCGTCCCGGTTCTTAAAACCTTATGAACGCATGCTTTTGTAAAATTTAAACCCATTCCATGTTATATCTCTGAATTGTTCTTCCCTAACTTCGCAAAAAATAGAAAAATAAAGTGAAGTTAAAGTGAAATATGATAATATCACCTTCTGCAAGTCTTTGTAAAAATGATAGGTATGGTAAACCATATCATCAATTAATATTACAAACGTATTGTTAATTTTTAATGCCTTCTTTTGGCTAGTGACTTTGATTCTAAAATTAAATTTTACATAAGTTTGATAACTTATTTTTAATATACTGTTACTGATTTTAGTAAAACTAATTGTGAAGGATAGATATTAGTTTTTGTTTCATTTTCCTCTCATTTGCGTAGTTGGATTAAGAAAAAAAAATTTATATTACATGACATATATAGAATATATATATATATATATATTTTACATTATATGTGTGGTTATTTTATTTTATTTTAAGAATAAATATCTATTTTTATAGTACATGTGTGTTTATTTTATTTTACTTATTATTTTTGCAGGTTTTAAAAGCAGAACCAAAAATAGATAAGGATGATCACTATAGAAATGTTGAAATACATAATCAGAACGAACAACCGGATGTGGTGAAATCAAATTCAAACTCTTCTTTTGGGAATAAAAGTATTAAAAATTCATTACTTAAAGTATCAGAAAAGAATGTTGAAGATTTTGATTTTAAGAAGTTTTCAGATGTACCAAAATCATCATCATCATCATCATTAGAAATCAAAGACTATTTAGATAATGTACCAGAAAATTTATCACATAATCCCATAAATTATAATATAGATTTCAATTGTCCAGCAAAGATCAGTGAAAATGTTGAAAATAAATTAAACCCTCAAAGTAGAGATAAATTGGATTTAGTTAATGTGGAGAATCCATACTTGGGGGTTTCAGATTGTGATTTACCATTTTCTAGGAAGGTGGTGGAATCCTCAAACAGTAAAAAACATGAATTTAAAGAATTTAAATTGGAAAATTCTAGTCAGTTAATGTCTGCTTTTAAAAGTCATGTGCAGTATGAACAAGTTGATGAAATAAACTTGCTACACTCTTTCAAAACTCCATTTGTTAAATTGGAAAATGGGCATTCAAGCTCTTCTTATAATTCAGTTAAAGCAGATTCTCATGTAGATGAAAATGATATAATTTTTATTGATGACTCTCGCCTCCAGATATATCTAGAGAAAGATTAGAAAAGGACAATTTTCCTGAAAGTGAAGAATATAAAGATGAGTCAAAGTCCTTTGTTTCTATTAAAAGAAAAAATATTGACGATTTTTGTCAGTCTAAACGATTTAAATCATACCTTGATAATGAAAATGAAAAGTTCGCTTCTGAAGGCATCAAGAAATGTTCAACTAATACTTCTGCTAGTTCTGAACAGGTTGTGAAGAAAAAAACACCTTACTTAAGTTACTGCAAAGAGAATATTTCCATTAAGCAGTGTAGTATAGAACTCTTTAAATTACCAGAATTGGAATATGCTCCAAGAAAAGAAGAAAAAATTAATAATAGATATTCAAAGAAACTTATTCTCCCATTTTCAATTGAAAATTATTCACAGAATCTAAAAATCAATATTAAGAATTCACCGAGGGAGACTTCAGATAATTCTGTTCAAGATGAATCAAAGAGTAATACCGAGGGCCTTAATACAAGCATGGAAAGACTTACTCTTACTGATAAATTTCCACAGTTAAACATTAACATTGAAAATAATAATAATAATAATAATAATAATAATAATAATAATAATAATAATAATAATAATAATAATAATAATAATAATAATATTAATAATAATAATAATAATTATAATAATAATAATTTTGACCTGGAGGTTGAAAATGATCTGGATGATGAAATTTCAGATAAAAGTGAAGAAGAAATAAACTATTCACAGATTAATGAGCCTATTTTAATATCTAGTGATGATGAATCTGATATTATGGACTCGCCTGTTGTTAATCTAGATAAAGTAAATTCGAGTGCATCGAGGATGGAATATGATTTTCCGTGTGTAGTGAAAGTTGAAAATGTGGATAATGAAGACGATGATGATTTTGACCTTCCAGATTTATTTACTTGTCAGGAAAGTAATAAATATGAAATGAACAGTCATGTTCAGAATTTTAATAGCCATAATTCTCAGGCAGAAATGGGAAGTTTACATAATCATAAAGAAGACTGGTGGCCTGAACTCTCTCAAGAGTTTTTCAATGATTCGGAAAGCAATGTAAATGTATTGAGAAATAATAATAATAATAATAATAATAATAATAATAATAATAATAATAATAATAATAATAATAATGAGAAGAAGAAAAATAATAAGAATAATAATGAAGATTTAAATGTCGTTTTAAAGAAAGTCAAAAGTAAAGATTATAAGAAATTATTATTAACTGAACCAAAAGAGCCTCCAAAAAGAACAAAAGCAGATACCATCCCCAAAAAAAGAGGTCGTCGACATTCAACCATAATTGAAAGTTCAAAGATAGAATCTTCAAAAGCTCAAGAACTTTCTATGGAAAAAAAAGAGAAAACTACTCAGAGTACTGATAGTTTTAACCAAATTTCCACATCTTTTTCACTCTCTAGTCATAGAAAAAGTAAAAAGAACTCTGATGACATTAGAAAAAAGCTGCAAAAAACTCATAATCTTAATATGTATAAAGCACGTTCAGAGAAAAAACATCACCACCTTGTAGATAAATCAAAAGACTGTACAAGTTATAATAAAGTTACAACAGTTCTCGATAATAATGTGTCTGTTTTGCAAAAAAGTAAAAAAAAATCTCAAAACTCTCCCAAAAAAGGTATTGCTAAAATAAGTAAAAAATCAAGGTCTGAAAAACTAACAGAATTTGACTCTTTAAGTGCTGTAGGAGAGTTACAACGGAATAGCAATTCTGTTTTTAAAATTCCAAAAATAATTAAACCCAAATCGGATAATATAGCAAGTACCATTCAAAAATCTTCAAACTCTGCTACTGTCAGGATGAGAGGAGAAGAGGCATCAGAGTATCAGAGTTGTCTTTCATTCTGAAAAGATAAACAAATTACCTTTAAAAATTAATCAATCCAGCGAGCAAGAGTAATTTGAAACCATTTTACAAAAGCTTGAGCAAAGAGAAAAAGGGTTCATTTTCCTTTAAAAACTAGTGAACTTGTTTCTGTTAAAACAATTCCTCATAGAGAGTTAAGAGATTTTGATGGACCTGCTAATGTTAATCTTCGGGAAAAGTACTTGAAGATTGACATTTCACAAGAAGTTTCTGTTGATCCTTTGAAATTCATTTTAGATATATTTAACTGGAACTATGATTGGCTGACAACCTATAAAGAGATGCGAGAGAAATCAAAAATTCCTCAGCTACCGAAAATAGTTGAAAATACCGTTCTTCCAACATTTACACTTATAACAATTTAAATGATTATCCTTAAGTGTTTTCAACTATGCTCTATTGAAACATGGAAAGTGTTTATAAAGAATGGGAACAAGAATTTAAACGTCAAGGTCTTCCATGTAGAATTGACATTCAACAGTCAAATACATCTCAGAAACTAATTATAAATATTTAATAGTTAAACTATTAGTTTTGTTACCCGAGAAAAAGTAAAAATTGTATGCATCCTATTAAAAGGTACTCCTGATTTTCCATAGACATGAAACAAAGAAAATAAAGTAAGATACACACTTGGATATGTAAATGAGGTTCAGAAACGTAATTGCTCAAATGTTTCACAAAACCTTAAAAAACGATTTCAAGGAAGTGCTGATACAACTATTATTCTTGAAATTTTTTTTTTTAAAAAGTATGTTGAAATAGAATTGAAACCTGGTACACTGGTTAGTATACATTACGTTGCATATATTCGACCTAACTATAAAGCTTTTGAGTGCTTGTTTAACTTGGGTAAATCACCGTTGCTCCATGCAATTCTCAATCCAAGTAACACTTCTTTTTTTAAACTTGATAATCAGAAGTGTGGTTACATGATTGAAAAAGTTGCGCTAAATTGTAAGCAGCAGGAAGCGGTAATTGACATAAGCAGCAAATGTATCTAATTTAAAGACTCTAAATTAAGTCTTATACATGGCCCACCAGGAACTAGGTAAGACACGTGTCATTGCTGCTTTAGTGACTCAGAATTAATTTATTATTCAAGGAGAGGCATATCCATCTCAACGGAGAATATTATTGTGTGCACCTTCTAATACCGCTGTGGATAGATTAGTCTTAAAATTTCAAGTCTGAAAATCGGAATTAATTTAAATATTGTTAGGGCTGGAGTCAATAAAGTATGCTTGAAGTCGAATCTTTCTCTTTAGATTTAAGAGTAAATAAAGAATTAGAGAAAATTTTAATCAATAAAAAAAAATGAAAGCATACAAAAGGAATTAAATTGTAAAGGAGAGTTCTGTTCAGACGCACTTGAAGAATATGAAAAAGCTAAAGCTGAATCGTATCACATAAAAGCAATTGATCCAACTTCGTGATAGGTGGATGAAATTAAAACAGTCTCTGGAACCAATTTGAAAGAAGCTGTAAAATGCATTTGCCTAAGCACGAGCATTCAAGACACGTGAGTGAGTGCAGAAGAAAGGTATTAATGAAAGCTGAAATAATTGCCACTACATTAATTTCTTCTGCATCATTCTTTGACGTTTTTAAAGGTGATAAGTCGGCATTTGCTTGCTGTATAATAGATGAAGCCGGTCAGTGCAAAGAATCGGAATTTGGTTTCCATTACAGTTGGAATCAAAAAAATTGGTTTTTAGTTGGAGATCATTGTCAACTTCCAGCAACTGTACTTTCCCATCTTACACAAGCAAAAAACCTTCATCAGTCATTATTTAAGAGACTGTATCACCATATAGCTGTTGAAAAATCTATGCCTGATATAATTCATACCTTAAATGTTCAGTATAGAATGCACGAGGATATATTTTCTTGGCCCTCTCGTCATATTTATGGCAATGGATATAACATAATGGAAGCGGAGGTTGGCCCCACTGACAGGCTCGTGAGCCTTACTGGGAGAGGATGTAAGATGTAAGTAAGTAAGATATATATATATATATATATATATATATATATATATATATATATATATATATATATATATATATATATATATATATATATATATATATATATATATATATCTTTCTTTCTTTCTTTCTTTCTTTATTTATCTTCCTCTTTGCCCCAAGACTGGGGGTAAGGTGCGTGTCATGCATCGGAAAAGAAAAGCAGTAGAAGAATATGACAAAAGTCGAAAGAAAGCCCAGCCTTACCGCCCCCTTTGTACCATTAATTAGTGAGAACTCGTTACAGACAAAATCCACCCTAGAGCTTCATAGGACCGCGACGGACCTTCACTATGGTAAATCGTCAATGTAAGGGTTATCACTTGGCCCAGGTGGGCTACACCTGCCCTTATACAAAACCCCGCCATTCACTCCCTATTATGCACCCTTTATTCTCGCCTATGTCAAACTCACATTTCTCTCTTCAGACATTCGTTCACCGACTCAATCCACTTTTTCTTCGGTCTCCCAGTCGGTCGGTTCCCAACACACTCGCCACTGTACATCCGCTTAACCAGCCGACTTTCATTCATCCTTTCCACATGGCCAAACCATCTCAACATACTTTCATTTATTCTCTCATTTACCCCTTTCTTCACACCACACAACTCTCTAATACGTTCATTCCTCATTTTATCAATTCTTCTCACACCTAGCACGCCCCTAAGATTGTCCATCTGAACACATTGAACTTTAGATCTATACTTCTTATTCCAGACCATAGTCTCACTACTATACAATAACACAGGTAACAACACACCCTCATGTAAGACCCTAGCACACTCAAGACTTAGTCCCTTTACATTCACCAACGATTTAATTGCACCAGCAACCTTCCTGCCATTCACAACTTTCCTACTACACTTCTCATCATCTAACATAACTACACACTGAGGACTGTCCTCACTCACAACCATAACCTTACTCTTATCTACGTTTACTTTCAAACCCCTCCTTTTACATACCCTGCCAAATCTCTCTACCAATCCTCTCAAACTCTCTTCAGAGTGTATATATATATATATATATATATATATATATATATATATATATATATATATATATATATATATATATATATATATATATATATATATATATATATATATATATATATATATATATATATATATATATATATATATATATATATTTTTTTTCTATATATATATATATATATATATATATATATATATATATATATATATATATTCTTTCTTCTTTATCACAATTCCGAAGATTGGGGTAAGGTGTGCTACAAGCATCGAAAACCAAAATAGTACAAGAAGAGCATGACTAAAAATCGAAAAAGAAAGCCCTGCCTTCCCACTCCCCTCTGTACCATTAATTAGTAAGAACTCGTCGCAATCAGAAAATCCACCCTAGAGCTTCATGGGACCGCGACGGATCCACACTATGGTAAGTCGTCAAGTGTAGGGTTCATCCCCTGGCCCAAGTGGGCCACAACCATACCCCCTTACAACACCCCGCCATTCTCTCCTATCATGCACCTTTCTTCTCGCCTCTGCCAAACTCACATTTCTCTCCTGCAAACATTCCTTTACTGACTCAATCCACTTTTTCTTCGGTCTCCCAACCGGTCGGTTCCCAACACACTCACCACTATACATCCGCTTAACCAACCGACTATCATTCATCCTTTCCACATGACCAAACCATCTCAACATACTTTCATTTATTCTCTCGTTTACCCCTTTCTTCACACCACACAACTCTCTAATATGTTCATTCCTCATTTTATCAATTCTTCTCACACCTAGCACGCCCCTAAGATTGTCCATCTGAACACATTGAACTTTAGATCTATACTTCTTATTCCAGACCATAGTCTCGCTACTATACAATAACACAGGTAACAACATACCCTCATGCAAGACCCTAGCGCACTCCAGACTTAGTCCTTTTACATTCACCAACGATTTAATTGCACCAGACACCTTCCTACCATTCACAACTCTCCTACTACACTCTGCATCATCCGTTCCCTTTTCATCCAACATATATCCTAAATATTTAAACTCAGACACTTGTTCCAGCTGCTCACCATCTAACATAACTTCACACTGAGGGCTATCCTCACTCACAACCATAACCTTACTCTTATCTACGTTTACTTTCAGGCCCCTCCTTTTACATACCCTGCCAAATCTCTCTACCAATCTTCTCAAACACTCTTCAGATTCACCACACAAAACCAAATCATCCGCACATAATAGATAGGGCACCCTCCACGCATCTCCATTCTCCATCATTCTAACACCATTTCCTGCCCACCCCCACCTCTAATTCTTTCATAACCCATATCCATATATATATATATATATATATATATATATATATATATATATATATATATATATATATATATATATATATATATATATATATATATATATATATATATATATATATATATATATATATATATATATATATATATATATATATATATATATATATATGTATGACGATAGTGAAGCGTGTGTAAGAATAAATGGTGTCAATGGTGATTGGTTTAGGATTAATAGCGGAGTAAGACAGGGTTGTGTTATGTCTCCTTGGTTATTCAATTTGTATATGGATGGGGTTATGAAAGAATTTGAGGTGGGGATGGCAGGAAATGGTGTTAGAATGGTGGAGAATGGAGATGAGGAGGGTGCCCTACCTATTATATGCGGATGATTTGGTTCTGTGTGGCGAATCTGAAGAGAGTTTGAGAGGATTGGTAGAGAGATTTGGCAGAGTGTGTAAAAGGAGGGGTTTGAAAGTAAACGTGGATAAGAGTAAGGTTATGGTTGTGAGTGAGGACACCTCTCAGTGAAGTTATGTTAGATGGTGAGCAGCTAGAACAAGTGTCTGAGTTTAAATATTTAGGGTATATGTTGGATGAGAAGGGAACGGACGATGCAGAGTGTAGTAGGAAAGTTGTGAATGGCAGGAAGGTGGCTGGTGCAATTAAATCGTTGGTGAATGCAAAGGGACTAAGTCTTAAGTGTGCTAGGGTCTTACATGAGGGTATGTTGTTACCTGTGTTATTGTATGGTAGTGAGACTATGGTCTGGAATAAGAAGTATAGATCTAAAGTTCAATGTGTTCAGATGGACAATCTTAGGGGTGTGCTAGGTGTGAGAAGAATTGATAAAGAGAGGAATGAACGTATTAGAGAGTGGTGTGGTGTGAAGAAAGGGGTAAATGAGAGAATAAATGAAAGTATGTTGAGATGGTTTGGTCATGTGGAAAGGATGAATGATAGTAGGTTGGTTAAGCGGATGTATAGTGGTGACTGTGTTGGGAACCGACCGGCTGGGAGACCGAAGAGAAAGTGGATTGAGTCGGTGAACGAATGTCTGAAGGAGAGAAATGTGAGTTTGGCAGAGGCGAGAATAAAGGTGCATGATAGGAGAGAATGGCGGGGTTTTGTATGGGGGCATGGTTGTGGCCCACCTGGGCCAGGGGATGAACCCTTACATTGACGATTTACCATAGTGAGGGTCCGTCGCGGTCCCATGATGCTCTAGGGTGGATTTTCTGTCTGTGACGAGCTCTCACTAATTAATGGTACAGAGGGGGCGGTAAGGCTGGGCTTTCTTTTCGACGTTTGTCATGTTCTCCTACTGCTTTTCTTTTCCGATGCTTGTACAGCACCTTACCCCCAATCTTGGGGCAAAGAGGAAGGTGAAGAAAGAAAGAAAAGAAAGAATATATATATATATATATATATATATATATATATATATATATATATATATATATATATATATATATATATATATATATATATATATATATATATATATATATATATATATACGATATATATATATATATATATATATATATATATATATATATATATATATATATATATATATATATATATATATATATATATATATATATATATATATATATATATATATATATATATATATATATATATATATATATATATATATATATATATGGAATACATGCATACTCGAAGCGATGAAATTACCACCCATTTTTAATCGGTTCGTCTTTCTTTTTGCGTTCATATCCTCTACACACTCATCCTCAAAACATATTATCACCATTTATCCACATATCATATACACATACTTAAAGTACACACCCCTCTTCTAGATAACACCGTACAGACATCCCTACTACTCGTCCCCATGTGTGGGGGAGAAAGAATTGCCCACATGGGATGTCTGCGTGTCGTAGAAGGCGACTAGGGACGGTGGTAGTTAGGTGGCCTACCACCTATCTCTTGCTAGAAATGCTAATGCATGCCTCGGAGATGGTCGTGATCGCCGTAAACGGCCTTCTATTTTCTGCGAAATTGTATGAATCGTATGGGTACATGGAATGTCAGAGGAATAAATGTTGAGTAAAGAGGTGATGGATGTATTTAAAAAAGGCAAATTTGATTTGCTCGCTGTGACTGAAACAAAGATGAAAGGAAACGGTGAAAATGAATGGTGTGGTGTGAAATGTGTGTGTGCTGGTGTGGAAAGGAATGAGAGAGGAGAGAAGGAGTTGCAATTTTGATGAGTGACTTGTGGTACAGAGCTATGGTAGACTTTGTGTGTGTGAGTCCTAGAATTCTAATGGTTAAATTTAAGTTTGAAAACGTCAAGGTATGTGTGGTTGTGACGTATGGTCCATCTGATGGAAACGTTGAAGAGAGTACGATTTTTTGGGATAATCTGAATGATGTTTTGGATGGGGTGAGTAGGAGCTTCAGATTGGTAGTGTTGGGGAACCTGAATGGTTGGATAGGTGATCAAAAGAGGGATGGTATAACAGGTGGTTTTGGGGTGTCGGGAGAAAATGAGAATGGTAGGAAGTTGATTGATTTCTGTGAGGAGAGAGGTATGTGTGTAAGATACTTTCTTTAAACACAAGAGTATCCATAAGTATACTAGAGTTGGTGTAGGTAGAGATGGTATCGAAGTGAAAAGTATGATTGATTTTGTGTTGGTGAAGAAGGAAATGTTGAAATATGTGTTGGATGTTAAATCAGTGAGGGGTTTAGGAATGGGATTATCGGATCATTATGTTATTCTATGTAAAATTAAGTTAGTGGGGGCTTGGATGGAGAGGAAGGTGATACGGAAGGAAGTAGGTTAAAATTAAGAGAGAGAAGTTAGGTGAACAAGACAATAAGGATAAATATGTAAGAGCGCTCGCAAGTAAATCGGTTGAATGTGAAAAAGTTGATACTGAACAAATCTGGAGGCAAATGAAGGAAGCAATTGTTAGTAGTGCAAGAGAAGTATGTGGATGTGCTAAAAGTAGGAAGTAAGAATGTTAACAGTGAGTGATGGAATGAAGAGGTGATGCAAGCGGTTAAAGTAAAAAAGAAGCGTGGTTGAATGTACTAAAAGCAAATGATGAAGTTTCAAAAGAAAGATGCTTGGAATTATATAAGGAGGAAAAAAGAAATACTAAAAGGTGCATACGTAGGAGAAAAGAAGAGGTAAATGAACAGTTTGGAAGGAGGATGAATAGGGACTTACAAGGGAATAGGAAGCTCTTCTGGAAGGAAGCGCGAAAGGTTAAGAATGAGAATAAGGGAAACTGCTTAGAATATTGAATAGGGATGGTGTTTTTGTAACTGATGAAATGGATGTGAGGGGAGTGAGGAAAGAACACTTCGAAAATCTACATAATATTGACTGTAATGAAGAGGTGATAGTGAATGTGTGTGGGTTTGATGGTGCAAGAAGGAATAGGTATTTTGGGGATGAGGTTATTAGCAAGGAGGAGGTAATAGGTAGAGTGAGAAAGTTGAAGAATGGTAAATCTGCAGGTATAGATGAAATTACTGGTGAAATGATCAAGAACGGTGGCGAGATCGTGATTGATTGGATTTGGAAGTTGTGTAATAAAGCGTTTATGGAGGGTATAGTCCCGAGGGATTGGAAGAGAGCAGTAATAGTACCCTTATATAAGGATAAGGGAGATAAGGGGAACTGTAGAAATTATAGGGGAATTAGTTTATTGAGTATTGTAGGGAAGATATATGCTGGTGTTTTGGTCGAAAGAGTGCGTCGAGTGACTGAAGGACTGATTGGTGAAGAACAAGGTGCGTTTAGGAGTGGTAGAGGATGTGTGGATCAAATCTTTACATTGAAACAAATGATTGAGAAAATGAGGAGAAGAAGAATAAATTGTATCTAGATTTTATGGATTGGCAACAGGTGTATGATAGGGTTAATAGGGAAGCTCTATGGCAGGTGTTAGTGATGTATGGTGTTGGTGGTAGGCTTCTGAATATAATCAAAAGTATGTATGACGATAGTGAGGCGTGTGTAAGAATAAATGGTGTCAAAAGTGATTGGTTTAGTATTAATAGAGGAGTGAGGCAGGGTTGTGTTATGTCTCCTTGGTTATTCAATTTGTATATGGATGGGGTTATGAAAGAATTAGAGGTGGGGTGGCAGGAAATGGTGTTAGAATAATGGAGAATGGAGATGAGTGGAGGGTGCCCTACATATTATATGCGGATGATTTGGTTTTGTGTGGCGAATCTGAAGAGAGTTTGAGAGGATTGGTAGAGAGATTTGGCAGGGTGTGTAAAAGGAGGGGTTTGAAAGTAAACGTAGATAAGTAGATAAGAGTAAGGTTATGGTTGTGAGTGAGAACAGTCCTCAGTGTAAAGTTATGTTAGATGGTGAGCATCTTTAACAAGTGTCTGAGTTTAAATATTTAGGGTGTGTGTTGGATGAGAAGGAAACGGATGATGCATAGTGTAGTAGGAAAGTTGTGAATGGCAGGAAGGTTGCTGGTGCAATTAAATCGTTGGTGAATGTAAAGGGACTAAGTCTTGAGTGCGCTAGGGTCTTACATGAGGGTATGTTGTTACCTGTGTTATTGTATAGTAGAGACTATGGTCTGGAATAAGAAGTATAGATCTAAAGTTCAATGTGCTCAGATGGACAATCTTAGGAGCATGCTAGGTGTGAGAAGAATTGATAAAATGAGGAATGAACGTATTAGAGAGTTGTGTGGTGTGAAGAAAGGGGTAAATGAGAGAATAAACGAAAGTATGTTGAGATGGTTTGGTCATGTGGAAAGGATGAATGATAGTCAGTTGGTTAAGCGGATGTATAGTGGCGAGTGTGTTGGGAACCGACTGGCTGGGAGACTGAAGGAAAAGTGGATTGAGTCAGTAAACGAATGCCTGAAGGAGAGAATGTGAGTTTGGCAGAGGCGAGAATAAAGGTGATTAATAGGAGTGAATGGCGGGGTTTTGTATGGGGGCATGGTTGTTGCCCACCTGGGCCAAGGGATGAACCCTTACATTCACGATTTACCATAGTGAGGGTCCGTCGCGGTCCCGTGAAGCTCTAGGGTGGATTTTCTGTCTGTGACGAGTTCTCACTAATTAATGGTACAGAAACGGCGATAAGGCTGGGCTTTCTTTTCGAATTTTGTCATATTCTTCTACTGCTTTTCTTTTCCGATGCATGACACGCACATTATATAGTGGTAAGATTGTCGAGGGGCCTGCGAATGATTTTGTATGTAATTGATGCGTTTCATCTAATGTGGGACGTTATCGCGGTGAAGGGTTCGTGTGTGGATGGGGTTACTCAATAATGTGTATGGCTACCCCTGGCACAGATTACGGCTTGTCACCGTCGTAGCATGCTCTCAATGAGGTGCCGATTGTCCTCCACGGAAATCTGATCCCATACGCCACCCAGCGCCTGGAGGGTTTCTGGCGGTGGGTGCAGCTGTCGCAACCGCAGTTTCAACATGTCCAACAATGTTCAATTGGTTTTAGGTCGGGACTGTATACTGGTCAATCCAATGTCCTGATTTATATCGTCGTTAAGTATTCGGGGAAACATCTGGCCTAGTGTGGTCTTGTATTGGCATGCATTAGGACGAATCAGCCACCGATGCAAGGGGCATATGGCACGACATACTGATCAAGGATATCTGCGATGTACCGTGCGGAGTTTAGGGAACCGCCATCTAGGACGTGCAACACCGTACGACCCGTTAAAGGAATGCCTCCCCAGACCATAAGAAATCCATCTGCAAATGACATTACCTCCCGCATATTACATTGCCCGTACCTCTCATTAGGTCGTCGATAGACTCTGGATCGCCGATCGGAGGTGACTAGAATAATAACTCACCTTTATTACTGGATCATAACCATTCGAGATCACATCTAGCTTATACCTGAGATATGGGCTTATGTAAAAAACTAAATAAACCAATGACACAATTCCAAATAGCAGATACCAGGAGTTCTTGCCAGTCTGTACCAGTTCAGAATTGACCACAAATTATATAGCGTTTAAAGACCCAAAACTATCAAGCATAAGATGCTGTACCAAATAAATATTTAATATCAAAACAGATTGATACAGTGCAAAGGGTTCAAACTTGATAACGCATGTGAATAAGAAAATATTTATTAAACAAAAACAAAAAAAAATATATATATATATATATATATATATATATATATATATATATATATATATATATATATATATATATATATATATATATATATATATATATATATATATATATATATATATATATATATATATATATATATATATATATATATATAGGTTCCACTATATAAACGATTACCGTCAGATCCTATATCCGCAATCTGGTAATAATAAATTATTAACAGACAGACAGATATAGCAAATGGCAAGCAATATTAACTAAACAAACTACTGAAATACTATCAATAGGTCTAATCCTATATCTCCAATTGAATAATAAAATTTATTATCCAACAGGAATATATAGCAAAAGATGAAATAATCTTAACTTTAAATTAAAAATATTATCACAGTATTAAAAATAAATATCTGATTATATAATAAATAAAAAAAAATATTATATAAAAGAAGATATAATAAAAAATAAAAAATAATTAAATAAATAAATAAATATTTAAATAAAGAAATTCAATACTACTGTTAATATCAAAATGGGGACCAGCTAAATTCCATTACTAACCCTCTCGTTCAAATAATAAGGATTATTATCTGAATAAAAATTGTTAGTAAAAGAAGATAGAAAATATTACACAAATAATTAAATGAATGAATAATTTGATTGAGAAATATTAATCAAAAGCTGCACTTCTGATTCTAACACTCTCGCTTCAATAATAAGACACTATTATCCAACTAAGAAAATTATTTAAAAGTAGACACAACAAACATTAAATACTTGACTGCTAATAAATTAAAATGTTTGTCTAGGGAAAGTTCAAAAATGTAAACACTCAAAAAAAGATTTAAGAAAATTATAATTCTAAATATACAACTTATGGTATTACAAAATCAAAGACATCTGATAAAACCACATAAATAATACACATTAAAAAAAAACAAATAATAAAATATTATTCACAAATAAATATTACAAAAAACACTTATATTTTCAATAATGAAATTTAAAACAGCATCGCTAATGGAAAACGTAACACACACTACTATCAATTAGGTAAAAATGCACAGATGCTTTTGTCATCGTGACTATGTACATAGGATCGTCTGCCAAGCCAATTAAGCAACAACCAACCTCGATAAAAAAAAGTGGAATAAAATTCGAGATAAATGGCAAACATGACCTTTAGTACTCAATTAACTTATCAATGATACTTTATTAGCCAATGAAATATAATCTAAGTTTAAAAGCAATGAGCAACTGATTAAATTTAAAGCTTTTAGAGAAAAATTATTTACCTTCTAATTAGAAGAATGGGGCAGGGCTAAAATTAGAATACCTTTACTAAATCATTTACAAGAACTAAAAAAAATACGAAGAAAAATTGAGGAAATCTAAAAAGACTACTTTATACATGAAATGGACTTCCACACCCTTTTAAGCGGTAAGGTCTAAAACACGTTATATCAAATATCAAAGTCACCTTTACGATTTCTCTGAAATGTTAAAAATAAATCTTCCTTAAAATATTCATTCCCATACATAATAATAATAATAATAATATATATATATATATATATATATATATATATATATATATATATATATATATATATATATATATATATATATATATATATATATATATATATATATATATATATATATATATATATATTGATTAAAGGAAATATAGGTATACCTCTGATTTATTCACTAATATTGTTTTTGCAATTTGTATTGCTCTGTCTATCCCTAATGTTCTATCTATATCCAAATGTAATCTCTACTCTACTATTAAATAAATGTATAATTACTAATTACCTTAAGATGTAAGATGATCTCCTTGATTGTGACGTGAGATACTGATGTGACAATAAATGAAGTGAAATGATTATATACAATAATATGTTAGTTGTCTATTAGTATAGTCTCGTACAAAGAGTATCGTCCACACCAGTCAGAAATATAAAATAGACACGTCGGTATAATAATAATAATAAGATATACTCAATGGATGAAATGAATCAGTATATGATTTCTCACTATTCCTTTCGACCTCTTAGATGTTCGGCTCGTTATATTTCACTCCCCATTTTCATCATTAAGCAGCCCCCTAGTTTCTTCATTCAGTTGCTCTTCAGTTTCTTCAATATATCTTTTATCCTTCTTTTGAATCTGTTACTATTATTTATACTATTTTGCTACTATTTTTAATACTATAATAAATAATCTTATAATTATCTTCAATAGTTTTTGCAACTGAAACAAAAGATAAATCATGCAGCAGGCAATGATGATGGTTCACATCATCACTGTCTGCTATCTGCCATCATATATATATATATATATATATATATATATATATATATATATATATATATATATATATATATAATATATATAATATATGTTATTAATTATATATATAATATATATAATATATATATATATATATATATATATATATTAACTTTTAGGGACACTGGTTGTATACCTGGGGATCAAAGAGGAGCGGCTGGTTTAGATTCATCAATGTTTTCACATTTGCGAAGGAATTGGTCCTGTTCTTACTCCTCGTTTTAAAAACCCTATTTCAAAAACAAACAATATCCATCAATGGAGAAAAGTCAGCTGATTGATGGGGCTCCTATGTTGAGTACC
>JABUQX010075906.1:45000-48162 GCA_015478945.1 Trachelipus rathkii
GCTGGAACGCGAGCGTTCAAGCTTGCCTGAAAAGCGAGCTACGCTCGCATGTGCGCTTTTGCTCACTTCGCTCGCTGCGCTCGCGGTACATATGTGCGTAAATATTATTAATACTATGATTACTATATATGTAAAATACTATATGATTTTTTTTTTTTTTTTTTTTTTTAACCTCAGTACTCTATTTCATTCATTCTCTTCTATTCCTTTACGATTTTCAGTGCCTATCTACGTCCAATTCCAGGTTTTTCGGCCTAGCACCCCCCTAAGGGGCCCCTATTAATATAATTTTATTCTACAGTACTCTATTTCATTCGTTCTCTTCTATCCACTCACCAAATTTCAGCCTCTACGTCCATTTCCAAGGTTTTGGGGCTCAGCACCCCTTAAGGGGACCCCTATATATATATATATATATATATATATATATATATATATAATATATATATATATATATATATTATATGATATATATAATATATATATATATAGTATATATATATATATATATTATTATATTAAAGTATTATATATATATATTATTATATATATATATATATTTATATATATATATATATATCGTAAGGATACTTTTTGGATTCCATCAAGAAGCCTCACACCAACAGCACATATCGTATAATCACATAACACTTGCCACACAGAGCTTTCCCTATTAATCCTGTCATACGCCTTTTGCAAATCCATAAAACCTAAATGCATTTATTCTTCTTTCAATCATTTGTTTCAATGTAAAAATTTGATCCACACATCCTCTACCCACTCCTAAACTATTTATAATTATTGTCATTTATTATTATTATTATTATTATTCATTATTATTAATTATTATTAATTTTATTATTCTTATATGTTGTGGTTTTAAACGATTTTGACTAAAGATAAAGATATCGTGGCAGGAAGAGTTTTCAACATATATGAAAGAGGAGAAAGGACTTATAATGTGGAAATACTCTTTGACTGCGATATTAACTCCTTGGAATTTTATTTTAAAAGAACTAGGCTGAGCGTTAAGAAGTTCAGTTGCTCACGAGACTTAACTCACGCCGTAAGTGAAGATCAATGGCCAGGCAAAAGTGTCTTAATTTAAGTCTAGTGAGATTGATACAGGAAGATAGGCTTAATTTATTTATAGTAAGATCGGTGTCAGGGAGTTATCGCCCCTAAATATTTTCAATTTAACCACAATTCGGGTTTAAAAATTGTGGCCCGTGACGTCTAATTTCGAAATTTTGGAAATTATTACAGTTTTTGTAAGGAAGAGGAAATTTGAGGGGGATAAGAGACCCAGAGGGATGGGTGATTTAGATCGGAGAGTATAAATATAAGTATAGGTAAACTAGGTATGGAAGATGGGTTGTAAGGAAAAGATTACTAAAATGTGTAAAGAAGGGTTTTATGCCTGATGTAACTTTTGTTTTAAAGTTATAGGAAGTAGTTATGAATGATTGAAAAACATGAAGAAACATCAATAGGGAATAAGCATGAGATTAAGGTGCTAGAGTATCAATAGTGATGATATTGGGAGTGAGTACAGGTGTTGAAGAAGAAAAATGAAGAAAGGGTTTACCAATATTAAAAGAAGACTACTTGGAAGGATCAGTGAGTTTTATGTTTCTTTTCGGGGAATGACCATTAATCAGATTGGAACCATTCCAATATTATTGTATTGGCTTTTTTTGGTTAAGAAAAAAATTTAAAAGATTTTGCTTGAGCTTGACCATGTTTGTTGGGCTTTAACTTTTGACTCCACACACCCGACTGAAAATTTTGTGATGGAATAACTTGTATAGGCCAAAATCAATACGTTTATTTGGTGAGAGAGTAAGAGTGTGATATGAAAAATTAATGTCTACGGGTTCTATTATTTATATCCAATGCATGCATTCCATTTTTTACTACATGTTTCACCATTTATTGTTGGGAGCTGTTTTTTGTTAATTTAACTATTTTGTTAAAATGTGTTTAAAATAAGTAGTTAAATAACAATTTCTTTGATGGCAAGAAGAGTGGATTGGTCCCTACTGAGGATTTCGCTCTTATCTGCAAAGTGAGTTCCGGCTTACTTGTTTCCTCACAAGAAGATGCAAAATCAATTACTTTTAGTGTGGTTCGTGATTTGCTTCATAGCCGTTCCCTGAATCGCGATACAAATTCCAAGGCTTGTCACGGAGATTAATTTTTCTTTAAAAAGTCGCTACAGAAGAAATGTTGCTATTATTTGTGGAAGAAGTAAAGCAAGAATGAGAAATTACAAATAAGTTTAAGGTAATATAGTTGTGTCATTTTTCCAGCCGCATGCTATACTTATTTATATATCAATATATCGTCGGTACATTCCAAAATCCACGAATGCTCATGTTTGCCATTTTTCACTTATGTGCATTGCCAGCACATTTATCTTCAAATTTCATTGCGAAAACACGTATGTGTTTAGAAAGATATAACTTCTCATATCCAGTTCCTTGTTATATTTCCTTTTATTTTATTTCCATCGCGAATATTGTAAAATCTTTCCCTCAATACTACAGAATTGTGCGTATTATTGATTTTGGCATTAGTATCGACATTATTAAAGTTTTTTATTTATTTTCTTACATTATATTTCGTAAAATTTGTAAAAAAAATAAAAAATAAAAAAAAATAAAATATATATATATATATATATAAGTTAATATATATATTAATATATATATTTATATATTAATTATATATATAATATATTATATATATATATTTATATATATATATATATATAATAGATATATATATATAATAAATATTATATTTTATCTTCCTCTTTTCCCCAGACTGGGGGTTAAGGTGCGTGTCTGCATCGGAAAAAGAAAAGCATTAGACAGAATATGAAAAAGTCGAAGGAAGCCCATCGAATATTTAAATCTTTCCTCAATACTACAATTTGGTAATTATTGATTTTGGCATTAGATCGGACATTATTAAAGTTTTTTATTTATTCTTAAATCTATATGTTCGTAAAATTTGTATAAAAAAAAAAAAAAAAAAAAAAAAAAAAAAAAAAAAAAAAAATATATATATTATATATATATATATATTATATATATATCTATATTATAATTAATATATATAATATAATATATATATATTATATATATTATATATATA
>JABUQX010075907.1:0-15000 GCA_015478945.1 Trachelipus rathkii
CGTTACAAAAGCTTCGTTCGGTCAGGAAGGCTGGGTGTTTAACCGTTTTCGCATTTATCATTGAAACGCTTTTTCGCTGCTTTCGTGCGCCGCTTCAACAGGATAGCTGCAAACAATTTTTACACCATTACTTCAGCATAAACGATAGATGACTAAACTTATTAAATGAGAGTGACTTTTCGAGTCTTCAAAAAGCTGGTGCAAAAACAATTTCTCACGTACACTTCCAGGAAACACCGAAACGTTTACTTCAGTATGTATAATAATAATAATAATAATAATAATAATAATAACAATAATAATAATAATAATAATAATAATAATAATAATTGTAAGTATAATAATAAAGTATAGTAATAAATATTCAGCTATATGGATATCTCACTATCCCGAAGTATGTAGATTGTATATATATATATATATATATATATATATATATATATATATATAAATATATATATATATATATATATCATAACTTCTTTATATATATATATATATATATATATATATATATATATATATATATATATATATATATATATCCAACAATTGCCCGTTCAAACTTTCTATAACATGAAATATAGAACTATCTAAGAATTGGATAACATTTCTCAGTGTAATATATATATATATATATATATATATATATATATATATATATATAATATATATATATATATATATATATATATATATATATATATATATATATATATATATATATATATATATATATATATAAAACCTGTATTATTGATATAAATATAATTATGGTATTATTGGTTGGGATCTATTTTTATGCAGCATTGAGATAGGCCTCCGGCTCCGCAGTCCCTCGAAAAATTTCGCCTCCGGCGGCTCCGGCTCCAGGCACCCCAAAGCTACCTCTCCGGCTCCAGCTTAAGCTCCAGTCCCTCAAAAAAATTTCTCGCCTCCGGCTCCGGCTCCCGGCTCCAGCTCCGCAGCCCTAGTTTAAACTTATACCATTCGTCCGGTTAGTCTAGAGTGGAGTTGTCAGCGTAAGTTTGAAATAAATGAAAGTGATTTGTTTGATATATGCCAAAACGATTGCAGTTTGCTAGGTTTTTTAGCATTGTTTATTTTGTACAACATGTAACCGTAGCAAAGGTATAATGCGCGTTGATTTTAGTCCCAAAGCTTGATTTATACATTCATAATTATTCCTTTCAGAGATAACCATATATATATATATATACATATATATAACTATGTATATGTATATACCGCCATATATATATATATATATATATATATGCTATATATATATGCTTAGCTTCCTCTATGCTACTATATATATATCTTTCGGCAGCTACTAAACGGTCTATCAGTAAAGTTAGAGCTAGTCTTACGGCACAGTGGATCATTTGAAGTAAAGTTTTAAGGCTAGTTTTACACGAACAGGGAGTCAACGAACCCCCTAAAATGAAGTATTTACCTTTTATCGAGCCGATGGGAGACGGAGGGGGGACGTTTCATACCGGAGGGGATGGAGGAACAACCGCGACACCCAAAGACCAAGAGCTGGGGTTCCGGAGACCATCCCCGGAGAGTGGGATTAGTAGTCCACCTTGAGGCCGAGACCCCGACTCCTGACATCGGGGCGGACTACCGTGTATTCGTTAGTGATATACCCAAAACATAAATCCCAAAAATGGTACTTTTGGGACATTTGATTTACTATATATATATATATATATATATATATATATATATACATATATATATATATATATATATATATATATATATATATATATATATATATATATATAACTATATACTATATATATATGCTATATATATATATGTATATATATATCGATATTACCAAATATCGTTTTTATGTATAAATTATTTAACAAATTATCAATTTTCGATTTAATCACACAACAAACATCGAAAATGAACTAAAAAAAAATTAGTGCTGCCGAAAAGTAAAATTTTATCTATATATATATATATATATATATATATATATATATATATATATATATATATATATATATATATATATATATATATATACTATATATATATATATATATATATATATGTGTGTGTATACGGGAGGGCAGGGGGCACTTGCTCCATCTTGGCGAAATAAAAAAAATGAACCTTATATGTTTGCCAGACGACGTTTTTAAGGGTTTATTAGTTAGAAAAACTGAGAAAGATACATCAATCAATAGATAATAATGAAGTAGTAATTACTAATTACTAACATATTATAAGCATTTTTTCTAAAGAGTTTTAATGTGTTTTCGTTTTCATATTGGCTTGAAGTTAACTAGCTGTGTTCTTTTATACAACTAGCTTCTTCTGACAGCATTCTCCGCTAGAACTCTCAGTATGTCGATAGCATTTGGATGCTGCCAACGCTGCTAAATCCATCACGGAAGGCGTACCCATTGATATTCAGCTACAGACAGCACATCAAAAAACAGTTGCAGAAAATAAAAGAAATATTACAACAATTTTGAAGACCATAATTTTCTGCGGAACCCATGGGCCATGACTTACCTTTAAGAGGTATAGGCTTGCATGAGGGAATTTTTGAAAACCTGATTAAACTTCGAATAGAAAGTGGTAATGTGGAATTGAAAGAACATATTCAAGGACAGATGAATGCCGTCTGAACGTCTCCGATGATTCAAAATGAACTTATCAATTTGTATGGAATTATAATAAAAAAAAAAAAAACAAGATTGTCGCGGATGCAAAAAAATTTGGTGTCTACATATTGGCCGATGAAACTGGGAATTTGTCAGGCAATGAACAATTATCTATAGGATTAAGGTTTTTCGATTTTGGAAAAATGACTGTTCGAGAAGAATTTCTGGGGTTTGAAGTTCTTGAATTATAAGAACCATATGGCACCGCTCGCGCGCAGCGCTCATTAGAAGCGAGCGGTCTGCCGTGCATGTACGCCAACTTGCCGTGCATTTACCCAATGGTATTCGTTTAGTTAAAAAAAAGAAATACATACGTAATTATTAAAAAAAAATATTTCTTAAAAAAATTTTATGCAAATGTAGCCCAATTCAAATTTTTGTTTGGAAATTTACGCTTACGAACAAATGCAAAATTAACGATTTAGAATAAAATATATTTATGTTACTCTTTAGTGAAATTCAACATTTAAGTTAATATATACTTAATTATAAAAAAAATATTTCATTTTTTAACAATATTTTATGTAAATGTAGCCGAAGTCAAAATTTCTTTTAAGCTTCCGAACAAAACATATTTATATATATAGGTAACACAGATATTCGATAAGTTACGATTATCGGATAAAATAATCGATATCTGATAGGATTACCCTAAACCTGACTATTACCATTATTTGTAACAATGTTACAGAATTGTAGATTGTTACTAAATTTTTATTTCTGTATATATGTAAGGTTAAGTGTTCGTGTGTTCGTAACACCTTTACTTTCGCTTTTCATTTGTACAAATTTTAAATGTTTAAAAGCTAATTTGTATACTCTGTTTCGGCAACAAAATTATTATATTTTATGTTTTCTGCTGCTTTGGCAGTAGAGTTATGAATTTTTACTATTTATTATATTTTGATATTTTACGCTGCTTTGGCAGTAAAATTTATACTGCTCTGCTTTGGCAGTAAAATTTATACTGTTCTGCTTTGGCAGCAAAGTTACTGTATTTTGTACTAATTTATAGCACTGTGCTGCTTCGGCGGCGAGTTATTATAATTCATATTTGATCATTTTACTAATTTGTACTACTCCCTTATTATGAGTCAAAATTGCTGGGAGTTGAATTTCGCCGAGACTGCCTGCTGTTTCCATGTACTTCCATTGTGGTACTCAATCCATTGAAGATGTCTATCGCTCAGTTTTCAGTTTTGGCGGGAATGGTGTTTTAACTCTGGAATGAGGAAAGTCATAAAAGGCAAGGAAAATCAGGAATCACCTTAAGGTAAGTAAAGTCTGATTCGTCAGGCTTTCTTTTCCTGTATTACCTCTATTTTAAAGGTGTGCTTAAAATAGGTGAAAGATCCCATCAACTCATATATTATATATTTATTTTTGCATAGAATCGGGACTGAATTGATTTGATACTATATTTTTGCACTTTATGTAGACTCAATTAATTACACTGCTACACAAAGAATTTGTCACGAAGACAAAGAATATCTGTTTCCTAAATGGTTTTTCATAAATAATTCAAAAAGTATATTGTTTTTTTATGTCAGGTCCAGTTTTGACACTATTCATATGTTACATGGGAAAAATTTCAAAAATTACTTTATTATATTCAAAAATCTTTAAACAGAACGTGAAAGATATTATATCAAAGAAAGAAATTACATTGACATAAATAAGTAAAATTCAATTAATTAAGTTGATATTGTATCATGTGTTCTCTCTTCCTCTCTTGTGTTCCAGAATCTTTTCCTGCACGTTTGAAAAGTGCTTCGGTTTACCCATCGATCTTGCAAGAGGTTTCCCAGGTGATGGAGTTTTCATTGTCGTTCTTGATTCTCCTAATTATCCAATTCTCTTCCGATTTGCCATGAACCGTTCACTTCTTTCTTCCTCCTCCAGCCCTTCCTTTTGATCTTCCATATTTCGAGTGAAGGATTATGCCATATCTTCAGTTCTTTTCTTTTTGGAAATCTCACTTCATGTTCCACCAAATTTCTTGAAAGTCGGTCAATTGAATCTTCTAACATTGTTTAACTAACTTAAGGAACAGCTGCAAATCTTGAAAACCTTCTAAACTGCCAATTTATTCACACTTTATTAACCAATATCTATCACAGATGAACTTTTCGGTGTACCCTCAAAAATCCAACAAAAATGGCAAATCTTCATTAAAATCGACACTCAAAATGTCATTATCCTTATCATTTCATGGAGTAATAGGTGACAGACCAGGGATACTGAAAATCACCAATTCACATTGTTTAGAAACGTCAGCGACATAATTATTTAATTTCCAATTTCTTGGTTTGAATAGATTTGGACTTACGCTTGATCAAAGATTCTTTTTCCTGAAGATATCTTTAAGATCTATTTCCCTGTAAATTGTTCTGCTCCACTAGGGTTCTCTATCTTCAAGTATATATCACGTTTCAGCATATCTTCAATTTTGAATTTTGCTTCCTGCATTCTAAAATAATTCTTCAAATATTTCGGACGATAATGCTATATCTTCAAGTGTTGGAGATGGAACCACAACATTTTAATATTGCCAGAAGGAGGACTAGATATTTCATACGTTACATCATTGCCAAAATCTTGGTAACAATATAAGAACCTATGTATCTTTCTATAAACTTTCCAATATTGGTTTTATTTTTCACTAATACATTTTTTGCTACTGCTTGATTTATTTAAAAAGGTCTAAAGTTGGGATGACCCTCTTTTTAGGTCAATTTATGCTCGTCTGATATAGACACTTTTGATCTACGCCTGTGAGACTTCTCTATTAATCTTTGAGGTGGTGTTTTTCCTGTTTGAGAGTGCATTGTGTTGTGGCAAATCATTTTTACTCTGGATAGGCATATGTTTCACTCTACACCGTATGAAAATACCAGCCTGACCAGTTATCCCGTCGTTCTGTTAACTCTTTTCACAGCATCATTGCCGGATGATTTGTACGGAATTGATGTTGTATGCTTGATGCCATATCTTAACAATACCTCAGGAAATCACTAATGAAATTTACTTTCATTATCAGTTGAAAAAGTTTCAGGTTTTCAAATCGTTGACGGAAAAATTGCTGTTCGAACATTCTAGCAATGGGAACTGACTTCTTGTATTTCAGAGGCTCCATGAAAATCCCTTTACTGAAATGATCCACGACTACGAAACAGCTGAAGTTTACCCTACTGGTTTTCGGAAAATTGACCCAATCCATGACAACGAGTTGAAAAGGATAGATCGTTTTTATCTTTAAAGAAGGAGGTGCTTCCGCCAGACGACTTACCTTGAACCTCTGACAAACCTCACAACTTATAGACACATCTCTTACAACTCTATAAATTGCAGGATTAAAAACCAGAGTTCCAACCCCATAATGAAGCATATGCTTCCCTATGCGTGCCAACTCCTGATGAAATGTCGCCACCAAATGTACTAAAACTTTGAATGGTACAATCCCAGCCATAGTTTCTTTGCACTCACAGTACCAAAGAATACCTCCATTTAGCCTTATGAACTTCAAGTATTTCTTAAAATTTTCTATTGTTTTGGCAATCTTGCATTATCCGAAGAGATATTTCTTTAAAAAATCTTAACAATCAAAGCTTGATTTCTCAGTTCCTGAATTCTTTGGAATGAAATTGAATCTTTGTCCTCCATCGCGAGACCTAAGGTTCACACAAGGTAAATATCATCATCTGGTAAGCTATGTACTATTTCTTCCTTGTGTAATCTAATTATTTCCCAGTGTCTCTTAAATGTTTTACACCTACCAAGAGATAACTTGGAATGTCATCGTATTTCACAATACAGAATGGATATACATTCTCATTTAATTTTATATCTGCATAGCCTTCCAAAGAAAATTCATGTTGTCCCATTCCAACAATTGTTCTACATTCCATAATTTCATCTTCCAGTTAGAGAGAATTAATCACCCTCCTTGTTACCAAGGATATAACTTTTCCTGTATATAATAGAGAACAAATTCTTACATTATAATATTCATTCACGTTCAGGATATATTCTTCAAATGTGATAAATTTCTTTTTATATCACCATAACTCTCAAGATCTTCAATTTCTTTGTCGGGGTCATTAAAAAATAGATTCAGTTCAAAATCAGCAGCCTTTTCTTTTTCATGTACCACTTTTTTTCTTTTTATTCCTCTTCAGGTATTACAGTCTCTTCGTTACTGTTAAGAAAAAATTTAAAACCCTGGTAAATTTTGTTTAATAGGGTTATCATGAATGCCCGAAATGCATTGTAAATAAATTCAATAAAATTAAGGTCTTGGTTTTTCTTGTTTGTTTCATACATTATCGAAGAAATCACGCCATAATATACCCATTTACAAACAAAATAAAGCTGACTAGATGCCAAAAAGATTTGTTACTAAAAGAACGCCAGGACTTCTCATAGCTTGAATGCATTTTTTATTTTCGCTTTAGCAATTTGTTTGTAAACTTTGATGTTCAATAGTAGTTCGTCAACTAGTTGAATCCTCAATAAGCTTTTCGTTGATAGCAATATTATCGACCTTCTTATGGTAATATCACTCAACAGAGCCCATAAACTTTTAAAACCGAGTCCCCACCGCCACCACTTACTTCCTTCATCAGTTCAAACCCATCAGGTAAGGCGTTCACATTCTCCATGTTTAAATTCTCTTCATCCAAGACACCAGCAACTCTTCTAATGCGTCAGCTAAAATGTTTAATTGCTTTGTCGATAACTTTTTTTAAAGCTGTACTTAGACATATCTTCGAGATTCCTTGCCAAACCTGTTGTCAACCATTTGGATATTGTTAAGAAATATAAGATGTTTATGATTTTTGTGTACAGAAAAAAATGGCATTCCAGGCACAAGTGCACGGAAAGTTTTGACTCCCCATCTCAACCTACCACTTCTCTCTCGATGATCGAATATATTCTGGGCAGAAGAAAAACACATTGAAGCAAAAGGAATAATTCTTTCATCTCCTCTTTGATTTGGGTCAAACAGGCTCCAGCCCTCACTCCCGAAATATCAACCGACAAATCCAATTTAGAAGCTTCTTCACTGTAGTCGGCATAAGCCAACTCCTTTTCATTAGCAAATTATTTTTTTAATCTTTCAAATGAAATATTTTTTTCTTCACTCCACTGCAACTTATATTGCGAGTTTCCTGCTGTGCATCTTGACAAGGGAGATGAAATCTCTGAATAGTTTGGGGTAAATTTTCTTTGAAAATTTACAATTCCTAAGAATTCTTTAAATTGATTTCTAGTTACTGGTCGGAGAAATTCCATCACTCTCTTTACGTACTCAGGAGCTTTTCTGTGTCCCTTCCTACTGACAATGTGGTCGAGAAAACGTACTTCAAGCTTGAACCACTGTCACTTTAATGGTTTAATCTTTATCACTACTCATTTAAGAGTTCGAAGAGCCTTTTATATCAACTTCAAGTGAGAGTAAAAATTTGAATCCATCATTAGTAAATCGACAATATAAATAATTACTTTATTTTTTGAAAATTCTTTTTAAGGTTTCCAGAATGCCTCTCTGGAAGATTGCCAGAGAATTAATTAATCCATAGCTTAACGTTTCAAACAGGTAATATCCCTGTGCAGTCGAGAAAGCAGTGAATAACCTACAGTCTTTTCCCAAGTTCAACTGATAAGAACTCTATACCATATCCAAGCAAGAGAAATATATTTTTCCGTTCAAACGGAAAACTGCATCTGTTAGTTTAGGTATAGGGAATTTCTGGGTTATTATTTTCCTATTTAATTGAAGATAGTCAATGCACATTCTAAAAGAAACCCATCCTGGTTCTGAACTGGTACAATAGGTGATTTCCAAAGTCATATACCTGGCTCGATGATGTACTTAAGCAAAGGTTCCTCACACTGTTCTTCAATTTCTCGTGTGATCACCTCTCAAGATCGTCTGGAATTTTGACATTTGGGTTTCATGTCGAACATTTCTATCCTGTGTTGTGTCATTGTTACATGTCCCATATCAAAACCACGCTTACTTAAAACTCCCCTACATGGATAAATCATCTCAACTACCTCATTCTTCTGTTGCTGATTTAAGTCCTCTTCAAGGGACAGCATTGCCCTGATCTTCTTCTTTTCCCTTTCATCTTTCATTTCCCTCATGCTCTTCTCCCTCTTCGTATGCAGCATAAATTTATTAAGGTTTCATCGAATTCTGAAATATTGACAACCAAAATATTGACAACCATAGCAAGGAACCTACATTTTGATCAACTGCCACCTTAACAGCATTTCAATAATTTCTGTCACATTAACAGCCAACACATGCATGTCTCACATTAACATAACCTGGAATGAAATTGACATTTTCAACTTTTGGTTTAAAATATAATTCGTATTCCGACTTCCTATCACAAATGTTTCATTGTTCCATCTCCTTCAACAACTGCGCATTGGGTTTAAAGCTCCAATTCTCGCTGGTTTAGCATGGTATTCCACTAAAAAATCTGGTGCATTGTTTCCCTTCAGAACTTAATTAATTATATATCAATCATTGAACCATCATCATAAACGCGTGTTATTCTTCCTTTTGCCAAGTCTATATTTAATTTATTTTGGCGACAAAAGTTTCCTACCAAAATAATGGGCTTCTAACATTTACCTAAAACATTAAAAACTGATTCCTCAAATCTTATACCATGAATTTTTAAAATCAAAGTTACCCTTCCTAAAGTCTTTAAAATGATATCAGATCCTGCGCCTTTAATATACATTATACTCAAAAGGTAATGTTCAATTCCTAAAGACTGAAGTAACTCTTTAGAAACTAGGCCATGTTCTGCTCCAGAATCCAAGATTGCCTTAGATATTCCTCCATTGTTTTCAACATCTATATACAACAACTCCATTGGCCTAAGCACGTGACCTGTAAGTGGCTCAGAAGAAATCAAAACTGTCGACTTGTAGTTTAAATAAACTTGAATCTGATCTTCTTGTTCATCATGATCTGTATTCTCATCTATATCACAATTACTTTGTGAAACATTTTCGGTTTCACTCTGCTCATTTCCATTTTTCTTATTTATATTCTCTAAGATTGAATTGAATTTTTCATTTTACTGACTTCCTCTAATCTAAAAGTAACTTTTCGGGATCTCATTTTCCTTTGTTCTTTTGGTTTCTTAGAGGGGTAACTAACTGCTCCGTGTTCCCCCTCGTAACAAGGAGCGTTTATATTTAATCTTTGGGTCAAGTCAGCAGATTGAGACCTACCAGCCATACGAGAGATTTTACTATATATTCCTTGAAGCTGACCAACCACCCTTTCAACAATGGCATCAGATAATTTTGCCAAACAATCTTTAGTAAAGGTCTCTATTGCCAGCTATACCTTCATTGTTCTGTTCCTATACATAATTGGGACAATTCTGTCTAAAATGTGGTAATGCTCCACAACTGTAGCAAGCCTGATCATTCCTTACTTTGCAATATTGAAACGGGCTCAATAAAAGTTAAATACTTCTCCATATTAAACACAATTTCAGACTTCTACAGTTTTCATAACTATGGCCGAGTTTCTCGCAATGACTGCAAATCATAAGTAGTGTCTCCCCAGATCTTATCATTTCAGCAGGTGTCTGCCTTATAACATAACTCTACTTCAATTTATCCACACTAGTCTTTTGAACACTCTCTCTTATGTTTCCATATTTCATTTTCATACTCTAAGTGGAGTATGTGGTCTCTCCCGAAAGCGCAATTTATATTCAGCATCACTACCTTTGTCTTCAAAGAACTTCACCCTACCGATGTCCCATTTAGAATCATGTTTACCACTTCCAATAAAAATGACAATTAATCCTTTCTCTAATTCTTATACTATTGTATTTTAAAATTACTTCATTTAAAATCATTTGCATTGACAGTTCATCTCTTTCACTTTGACTCTTCAGCTTAACATTACCAATTAAAAATTCCCATCTTAAAGCAAATAAATGAGGGGACTCCCTTTCTTTCAATTTAGCTATCACGAAAGCGATGTCTCCATCATCTCTCAATCCCTTACTCTTCCATTAATAACACTTTTCATTTTATTAGCAATCTGATCATATGATACCTTACCTGTGTTAATCGCATAAAATTTGCAACCGAGCTCTAATATCCATTTTCGTTGATAAGACCCACTACTATCTATAGCGTAAATCTCAAAACAATCCATAAACTCATAAAAAGATTTACAGTTATTAAAGCAAAATCTAATATTTTTAACACAAAATTAGGGCAAACAAGTTTATTTTAGATAAATTACGTTTTTTATTTTTAAAAAATATGGCTAATTGGTGCATTGCTAATCATACTAATCCGAAGAAACCAAGGTAAATCACTAGAATACTCAGCAGCTAAATCTCCCTCTGGAAATTAACTTTTATTTTACCTTAAACTTTAGAATCGTGTCGCTGAAACCTTAAACTTACCAAATAGGTAATGTACCAGATGGCATCATTTTACCTGTTAACATTTTAACGACCGTTTCCCTTAAATTACATTTTTTTAAAATTTCTTTAATGGTCTTAAAAAGTTCATCAATCTTCCCTGCCCATGATAAAAGTTTTTCTTCATCTGCGCTACATTCACGTCGCTCCACGATTCAATAAACGTTAAAAGAGTTTTTATTTTATTTTAATAAACTTTTATTTGCATTTTGAGTTTATTCTGAGTAAGGTTGAGACATACTAATATATACTGAAATTACTTTATGGTGATTGCATAATTGCCACAATACAGTTTAGTTATTTTTGAGTGCTAACTATTATGGAAAAATAGACATTATTATCCAACGTGAAGAAATACTTGGTCGCAGATCCAGATTTGTTTCAGATTTGGCTTATTTATTCGTGGGGTTATAATGATTTTAGATTTACCTAGGTTTGGATTCAGATTTATTTTAGATTCGATTTATTTGGTTTAAGAGTTGGAATCATTTTAGATCTACTTAGTTTCAGATTGTGATCACTCAGATTTGTTGATTCGGATTTTGATTATTTTAGATTTACTCAGTTTGCGGATTTTGATTACTTTAGTAATACTTAGTTTCAGATTACGATTAGTTCAGATTTACTTAGTTTCAGATTTAGTTCATACCGATTGTTTTGGATTTAACTTTGGTTTTGAATACTGACGGCAGGATTCGAAATTGATTGTCATTGATAGTTGTTAAACGTCAGATTAGATTAAATTCAAGTTGTTTTGACAATTGATGGTGCTAGACTTAGAAATAGTTTTAACTTTAGATTTATTTCAGAACCAATAGTTTTTCGAATTTCAGATTTAATTTAAATTTAGGGTGTTGATAGACTTAGACTTATTTCAGAATTAACCGGTTGAACTCGGATTTATTTTAGCTTTGATAGTTTTAATTTTAGATTTTGTTGGAGTCGATAATTTTCAACTTGGATTTATTTTCAGTTTATAGTTTTTGAACTTGAAATTCTTTTGTCAGTTACTTGCTCATTAGACAGATTAATCAAAGAAAATTTTAGATATTGACACAACGCAATGTTTTAGCATTTTGTATTAGAATCCGCTATACGATATATTTTAGATAAGATTGGGTGGTGCAGATCATTAATCTGGACTACCACAACGTCCCCTCCTCCGTCCCCCATCGGCTCGAGCCCCCTAAAAAGGGTTAATCCTCCGACCATTTTAGGGGGCTCGTTGACTCACTGTGCCGTAAAATTAGGCCTAAACTGCCGTAAAACTAGCCCTATAACTTTTACTGATAGAGGGTTTAGTAGATGCCGAAATATATAAGCACGATATTTTGGATATATTAATGTAAATCAAGGGTGTTACCTGCTAAATTTAAATTTATATTTGACCTACAAAATTAAAGAAACATAATTTAAATTATACATATATATATATATATATAGTATATATATATAAATATTTTTAATAAATAAGATATATATATAATATAAATATATATATATATATATATATATATATATGATATATATACTTATATATAGTTATAATATATTATATATATAATATATATAATATTTGATATGACTTAATTGTAAATTTTACAAGCTTTCTTACTTATTAATTTAAAAAGATTCTAATAATTGTATTTGCCCTTCAATTTTTTGGAATATTTGAGTTGATATTTACTAGAAAACACTTAAAAACTTAAATAATCAGCAGTTATTATTTTAAACTTCAAATAATTTATAAATATTCCTATTTTAAATTCATTCCTCTAGCACCTCCTACTTCTATAACTTTGAAAACATTACTGAATATTATAATATCCAATATGGCGGCCTAGTTGTCGTAGTTGTCTAGTAGGGTCGATCGATAACATATATCGGATAAATCTAAAATATCGATTGGGTCAGACGAATTATTCAGTTAAGCCGAATTTTTTTGTACTATTTTTGTAAATTAAAAGTATAGTTTTAAACTTTTAATACAATAGTTACTTAACCTACATAAAAACCAGGTTAGGTTTAGGTCTACAGCATCAATGATCCATGTAGGTTAGGTCTAAGTATACAGGCATCAATGATCATACAGGGTTGGGTTTCTAGTTTAGCGTGGCTTTCTGTTCAGGTTATGATAAGTCCTTGTTATTACAACAACATAAGTTGTGGAGGGTGACGATGTCAGGGAATGTGTTGTTATCCTTGGTTATTCAATTTGTATATGGATGGGATTAAGAACGAATTAGAGGTAGGGGTGGCAGGAGAGTGTTAGAATGATGGAGATTGGAAGAGAGTGGAGGGTGCCCTACTATTATATGAGGATTATTTAGTTTTGTGCAGTGAATCTGAAGAGAGTTTGAGAGGATTGGTAGAGAGGTTCGGGCAAGGTGTGTGAAAAGGAGGGGTTTGAAAGTAAACAGATGAGTAATAAGGTTTATGGTTGTGAGTGACGATAGTCCTCGGGTGTGAAGTTGTTATAGATGTCGAGCTCTTGGTACAAGTGTCTGAGGGTAATTATTTATAATAAGTAACCAAAAATCTTTAACATCCCTTCCTACACCAGCAATTATATACTTTGAGATATGAAAAAAAAACTAATTTGAATATCAGTAAAGCAAATTTTTGTAGTTTTAAATTTCAAAGTTTGGCAATTTTCCCATAGGTTTTTTTATTAAACTGAACAGGCCTTGAGATCTTTGCTAACCCTGATCCTAGTTCAGGTTATAAAATTTGTTAAGTATACATAGAATACTAACAAAACATTATAACCTGAACTAGTAGGGTCCCAAACCAAGACCTAACCTGGATGGATTAATGATGCTGTAAACCTAGACCTAACCTAGATCCATCCAGGTAAGGTCTCGGTTTAGGACCCAACTAGTTCAGGTTATATGTTTTGTTAAGTATCATGGTACTTATGACTAAATATATAAAAAAAAAGTATAGTTTTAAGTATAGGAAAGTATAGGAATGTCCTTGCTTTAAAATCCAATATGCTTATTGTAACCTGAATTGGGATGGTCCTAAACTGATCTCAAAGCCCATTCATTTTTTTATAAGAAAACCCTATGGGAAAATGCCAAACTCTTGAAGAAGATCCTCTTGGTTTTCTAACTATTTACGACACTGATAAACAAAAATAATTTTTTTGTTTATTTTAACATTTTTTTAGAGTATGCTGTGATTTTTCCAATAAATACAATTCTGTTTTAAAGGCATTATTGTAAAATAATCCTACGCTACCTGTAGAGTTTAATATTTAGGATAGGCCTTATATTGTTGGATGAAAAGGGAATGTATGATGCAGAGTGTAGTAAGAAAGTTGTGAATGGCAGGAAGGTGGCTGTTGCAATTAAATCATTGGTGGATGTAAAGGGACTAAGTCTTGAGTGAGCTTTGGTCTTACATATTGGTATGTTGTTACCTGCGCTAATGTATAGTAGTGAGACTATGGTCTGGAATAAGAGGTAGCTATAGATCTAAAGTTCAATGTGTTCAGATGGACAATCTTAGGGGCATGTTAAGAGTGAAAAGAAAAGAGGAAAAAAAGAGGAAAATGAACAGCATGTAGTAGAGTTGTGTGGTGTGAAGAAAGGGATAAATGAGAATAAATGAAAGTACATTGAGATGGTTTGGTCATGTGGAAAGGATGGATGATAGTTGTCTGGTTATACGGATGTATAGTGGTGAGTGTGTTGGGAATCGACTGGCTGGGATACCGAAGAAAAAGTGGATTGAGTCATTAAAGGAATGCCTGGAGGAGAGAATTGTGATTTTGGCAGAGGCAGGTAGAAAGGTGCATAATAGGAGTGAATGGCAGGGTT
>JABUQX010075907.1:20000-25620 GCA_015478945.1 Trachelipus rathkii
CAGTTTTCACCCATTTTTACAGTATATTCATTATTATATATATATATATATAGTATATAACTAATAATAACCCTATATTATATATATAGGTAGCTTATATAGTATATATATAATATATATATAATAGGTATAATATATCATATATATACCCGTAAATTATTAGCGAAAAATTCGGAAAAAATTGCCATTTTTTTTTTTATGAATCATGAAAAATCGAAATTTGAAAGTTACATTTACATTTAATAGTTTTTTCTCACATTTGGAGTTTCCTTAAATTCTCTGTGTAGAATAATGAGGAATATTTTAATAAATGTCGAAATAAATATTCTTAAATTTTTTTGGGAAAAATTCATTTTCAAAAATTGATTTCGGGGAAGTAACCGGTCATTAATAGTGATCCTGGATTGTTCTTGAACCACTAATCGATGCTTCTTAATGGAAGTTGTTAGAAACAGAGCTTTCAATAATGATTTATAGGTATGGAAAATAATTTGGATAGAAAAACACAAGTCTGTTAAGTTATATTTTATTGACATTTTCAAATATGGATTTTTTTACAACATGTGTTGAAAATTTTATTTTCATTTTTTTATGCTAAATAGGCATTGAAAAAAAAAAGAATTAAGGCTGAAATACTTATAAATATTTAAAACTAATGAAGTAAAATATTTCTTATCTTTTTAAACAAGAGAGGCACTTTATATTAAGAATAGGCCTATGTCCGCAGATTTACGTGAAGTTCTTGACGAAACTTTTTTAATAATATTTATAATTTAAATTATTGACAATCATTTTTAATAATTTTTAATAATAATGATAATAATATATAATAATAATAATAAATAATAATACGTGAATGGATGATTGACGAAGTGTGTAGGAATACTTTATGGATAAGATGAATAGGATATGAAAGAACATTGATATTGTTGCATACTTTGTAATTGTACGACGTAGTGTGTTCTCCATAGTGTTTGCACGATAACTTTTATTTTTTTCATCTCTTGAAGGCTAGATGAAGAAAGATAGATTAGGTTGATCAGGAGAAAGGTATTTAAAGGTCGCAAGTGCTTATCGTTCTTGGCGCATAGCTAGAGGTGAAAACTGTTAATAATATAAAATAGTTAATGAAAACTGAATAGAAATAGAATAGGAAAAGAATATGAATATTATATTAAGGGAATAGCAGGAGAATAGACGTCAAGAAATGCGGCGATTGTTTAGGACGTGCGACCGAAAATCTAGAAAAAAAACTTAATTTAAAAGGTAACGCTCGATTTAGTTTGTGTGAATTTTTCTGGAAAATGTAAAAATATAAACTTCCAAATATGGATTTCTAAAAACGGCGAAAATTCTGATATTTAATATCTACGATGATTTCACCAGGTCTTATAGATATTTTGTGTGTGAAATTTAAAATTTTTTTATTTTTTCGTGTGTGTGAAAGAGAATGGCGAGTAAATTGTATTGTTTGTAGACTTCTTGACATTTTAGGATAGGTGTAGAAGTTGATATGTTAACGTGAGTAAATTTTAATATGGGTTAAAATGATATTGCTATTGTACCTCTACTTAAAAAACCTTTCTCGCATATAAAAATTCCTCATATTGTTTTTATTTTACAAAAATAGTGAATATATTTAACTGATGAGTTATTAAGGGATCCGGGGTTGTATCCCTGCTGTATGAAGGGTTTTTTTTCCGCCATTGAAGTATATATAGTAGAGTTATTAATAATAGTAGTACGTGGGTAGATGTAGGTAAATTTATGTAGTAATATACTGGTATTATATAGTATATATATATGTATATATATATATATAATATAACTATTATATATATATATATATATATATATATATATATATGTGAATGCAAATTACCCTGCAATCAAATTTGTATTTGTTAATACCCCTAATGTATTTCACCATGCTAGATGACATCCTGGAACCTTGCAGATGAGCGTGCATGTGTTTGACCACTACGCATACGCACGAGCAAAAGAACCGGAGAATACTTCTACTGTCCCAGAGGGCATTACTACGGTTCCTCCCGCTCGCACTCGAACGTAAGGCCAAAAAGGTGCCGCGCATGGTGAATAATATACCAAGAACCGGGGGGTTATAATGTATAAGTGAAATGCAATACCCTGCAATCAAATTTGTATTTGTAAATACCTAATGTATTTTCACCATGCTAAGATACGATCCTGGACCTTGGCAGATGAGCGTGCATGTGTTTGACCACTACGCTAGGAACAAGACAAAAGAGAAACCGAGATTACTTCTACTGTCCAAGAAGAGAGCATTACTACGGTTCCTCCAGCTCGCACTCGAACGTAGGGCCAAACAGGTACCGGGGGCATGGTGAATGATAATACAAAGACTCGGGGGTTATTTATGTATACCAGTTGAATGCAATACCTGCAAATCAAATTTTTGCACGCTTCATACTGCAAGGGTCAGGATCGTATCCTAGCATGGTGAAAAATACATTAGGGGGTATTTACAAATGCAAATTTGATTGCAGGGTATTGGCATTTCACTTACATAATAGCCCCCGGTCTTGGTATTATTAATCTACAACCAATGCGCGGTAACCCTGTTTTGCGCCTCCTACGTTCGAAGTGGCGGGGGCGGAGGGAACGTAGTAAATGGCTCTTCTTAGGACAGGTAGAAGTATTCTCGGTTTTCCTTTTGTCTCGTCGTGCGTATTGTGGTCAACACATCATGCACGCTCAAATCTGCAAGGGTCCATGGATTCGGTATCCTAGCATAGGTGAAAATACATCTATAAGGGGGTATGGTTGATAGAATAAGTAGTGTTATAGGTGGTGCTAATAATTAGCTATGTTATTAGGCGGGGTAGATAGGATGTAACTTATCATATGTATCAAGAAGAGATGCGTTAGGTGGTATTCGATCCTAATATATTAGGTTATGTAAGTATATAAATAATTATATAAATAGTATATATAGTATACGTAGTATAATATAATATATAGTATCATTTATAATCGAGTATGCTTACTTACGATGGCGTAATACGAGAGGAGGAGATTAGAGAGAAATACTTGATATATATAGAGAGTTTTTTCCAAAAAATAATCGTGCATCATCGCTTAAAATTTGACTATATCATGAATCATCGGTTGCAAAAGATTTCATAGAATGTCGGTTGGCCCATCAGCTAATAATTTAAGTATATATGTTTAATATATAGGTATATAGTGTATAATATATTAGTATATTTATCGTTATATATTTATAGTAGATGAGGTATATATAGAATATAAGTATGGTATTAGTAGTAACAATAAAGATATTAATACGTATTAAATATAGTCGTGACTTATAACTTAGTATGAGGAGCATATATAGTTCGAGCTGTAATAACGAAGATGCAAACTTGGCGTATCCCGAGAATTTGGTACCATAATACACTCTGGTTACTGCGCCGTCACCCAAAGTTGATAGTACAGGCCTCATAGTACGGTACGTTTATTAATGTTTGTTGAGTAATACATATTGACAATTGGGTATACCTGGAGTGAATTTTACTGTAGTAATTTCTCATCAGGATGTATCAGTATTGGAGTTGAATAATTACTCCCATGGGACTGATAACATGGATTAATATTCCCTTTTATTTTTATGCCTGGGGTGTGTCTTATTTCACTGGTTTATTTGGGAGCTTATCGTCAGCGTGTTGATAAGGAGTCACATTCTAGAAAATAGGTATATGTGTCTGAGGCGCTCGCATTAAATGAGCCGAAGGCCTGTATTAAAGGAGAATGTAAATTCCAATCCTGGATTTTTTCATTAACTTACTGAAGGCATTAGTGGATCTTCATCTTAGAAGCAACACATACATGTGAACATAATGATCCATATAGGTTAGGTTTAGGTGTATGGCTTGACGATCCATATTGGCTTTTTGGTTCTGCGAGGCTTTCTAGTTCAACGTTTATGATAAGAATTTTTGTTAATTTACACCCTTTTCATTCACTTCTTTCCCAAGACTGGGGGTAAGGTGCGGCGACATGCACTGGAAACAATAGTAAATATGACACAAATCAAAGAAGCGCCAGCCTTAAACTGCCGCCTCATACCTATTAGTGAGAACTGCGTCTGCAGCTCAGAAAATCCCACTAAGAGCTTCAAAGGACTGCGATGTAACCTCATCTATGGGATCTTGTCAATGTGGGGTTATTCCTTGAACATACTCCTTCACAAAACCTCGCTATTATGCACCTTTCTACCTGCCTCTTGCAAAAGCACAATTCTCTCCTCCAGGGCTTCTTTACATGACTCATATCTACTTTTTTCATTTTTGGTTATCACCAGCCGGTGCTATTCACACACTCACAGTGCCTCTATCTGTATGACTAATCCAAATAATGCTTGTAGGTTACGAGATTCAACTTCATTAAATTTTTGAAAAGGAAAAGTTTTCAATTCGCTTCCTTTTTTTGGGACAATAGAGATTTAGAGGAAGCTGATATCATTCGCAACTCTACTATTTTGAGAGGAGCTCGCAACCGTGCTTGTCTGCTCACTCCTAGTTAACGCAGGAAGTTTCATTCTATTAAAGAAACCCTAAAAACGCTGAACATCTGTAGCTTAAGGTTTCTGGATGGTGTGTACAGATGCAACTACTGGAATATGGGTCCCTGATAGGCCCCTAGTCGCTAATTTACAGCGCCAATAAGATTCGTTAGGGTATGTAAAGAGATTTTTTTGTGTCGTTGGAAGGTAGAAAGATGAAGCTAGCCGATTTATGGATTTCAGGATAGAGATATCTTTAATATAATTCAATATCTCCTTTTAGATTGAGTAATATCAAGCGCTTTTGTTTGTGGACATTTTTTACCCGCGTACATTTTTTCAACACTCTAATGTAGTCAGATTTACCTGAAACCTAGCCTAATTTCTTCAGTTACATAGAACTCTTTTATACATAATTTTTTTAGTTGCAGCAAGTCCAGCTAGAATACCACTGCCTTAGATACCCTTGGGAAGTTCTTTGTTGAATTATGTTCGATTATTATTAACAATTTATCTACTTTTATTTTTAGTTACCAAAATAATATGTGATTGCAAGCCAAAAATTTCGCAGGTTTTGATGTGAAAGGAGAAGAGAGTTAAATATTTCAGTTTCCATTCATCAACAACATGTGTTGATCTGAAATGTGGTTGGATGAGCTCTGGTAGTAATATAACTTCTAATCTGTATTTTAAGAAAAATTCTAATCTTGATGCATAAGATAGATGTACTGTTGTATACTTTAACATGTTTAAAAAAAAAAAATTTTTAATCAATTTTTTTTTAAAATTTATATATGCTTTTAAATAAATAATTTATATATGCAGTTTGAATAAAAATAAAATCTTGGTAATAAATTTTGATAAATTTTGTTGAATTATTGATGTAAAAGCTTTATAGCTATAACTAAGCTTTGTAAACAGTATGTTTTAAAGATAAACCCTTTAGGGTGGCAAAAAAGAAAACCTTTTTGGTGGAATAGAGAGATAAGGAGAGAAATCGAACAAAAAGCATATATGATTTTTGAAAACGTATAGAGATAATTCAAGTGGTAGGACAATAGGGAGATGATTAGA
>JABUQX010075908.1:0-2500 GCA_015478945.1 Trachelipus rathkii
ATCCGATTATGATACCTATTTCCGCATCACATCTATATATATATATATATATATATAATATATATATATATATATATATAAATAGGGAGAGCACACATATATATATATATATATATATCTATATGAGCTTAGCCAAGGAAGCTTATTAATTTTAACGCCTCTCTCTCTCTCTCTCTCTCTCTCTCTCTCCTCCTCTCTCTCTCTCTTCTCTCTCTCTCTTCTCTTCTCTCTCCTCTTTCTCTCTCTTTCCTCTCTCGTCTCTTCTCTCTCTCTTCGTCTTTTTTTCCTCTTTTTCTTTCTCTCTCCTTCCCTTCTCTCTGTCTGTCTCTGTCTCTCTGTCTTGTCTGTCTCTCTCTCTCTCTCTTCTCTCTCTCTCTCTCTCTCTCTCTCCTCTCTCTCGTCTCTCTCGCCACACATCTCTCCTCTCCCCCCACACGCTCTCTCGCTCTCTCTATATATATATATATATATATATATATATACTATATATATATATTATATATATATTCTCGATGCCCTACTTTATATTTTTGAGTTTTATATATGTATATTTTGAAAAATATTAAATTTTGTTATGTATATATAACTATAATACATTTTATTAACTTATATTATTATATTATATTGTATATATGTTTATTTATATATATTAACTTTATAAATTATTTTTTAAACCTATACAAATCAAATTATCTTTTCTAATCATCAACTTTTACATTTCATTAAAAATATTTTATAATATATTTAGGTATGTATATTACTGTCTTTCGTTAATACATAGCCTATTTTTATCTAATACATGTCTTACCTGGTTACAATTAGATATAGTCTGTTCAAGCATGTACAGTTTAGTCGATCAGGTCTGTAATTGCATCTGCACGTAGATCAGTCCATTTCTGATGGTTTGATGCCGACCTTTAATTTTTGTCTCAAATCTTCACTTTCTTTTATAATCGGCGACTGATTATTATTTTCTTTCCTAATCTGAAATATGTATTAGATTTGTTTGATATTTTGATTATTATTCTATTTTATAAGTTTTATTTTACATTTATACTTTGTGTGTAATTTTTGTTTTTTATATTTTTTCCTTTATTTTCAAATTATTATTTTTTTTAAATTTCTAGTTATGTCTTTATCAATAAGTACGGTAGGTTTGTTTAATTACATTTTTTTATTATAGATTGTTTTCAAGTTTTAATTATTTTTTATTTTAATTTTTTTTTTAAAGATATGAATTTTTTAAAAACATTTGTTATTATTTTTTATTTTACTTTGTTTGAAACATTTTGTTTTCACTAAATTTTTATTCTTTTTTATGTTTAATAACGTAGAAAAAATCTGCACTTTACAGAACCCTAAAGCAGTAAATTAGTAAATTGAGTAAAGCAGTGAAGCAACTATCCACCCTACCCCTCCCACCCATCCATGATCTAGATCATAGATCATGATTTTGGGTATTATCTTTGTATATACCTAAGATTTTTTTAATAACAAATTCTTTGAATAATTTTCATTATGTGTATGTATGTAGGCTTTATAACCCTAGAGACAGGTAAAGCAATAATGCAGTAAAGTAAACCACTATCTCCCTATCCCCTCTCTTTCGACCAACCAATTTCGATGATCTCTTGATAACTATAGCTTTATAAGTCATACTTTTGGTGTTCTTTTTTTTTTTTTTTTTTTTTTTTTTGCTATAACATAGCATAAAAATAAATTCTTTGAATAAACTACCATAGGAAAGTGCGAAAGTTTATTGACCCTAAAACATTAAAACAGTAAGAGCAAACCACTCTCCACAATACCCTCCCAGCCATCCATGATCTTATTTATCTTTTGATCTATTGCTTTGCATATTTTTATTTTGTATACATGGCATTATGATATATAATATTCTTTGATGAGTTTCATAGTATATTGTGTTAATAGTCATGTCTAAGTGTAAAGTCAGTATGAACAGTAAAGCCAGTAAGCAAACATTTCCATCCTATCCTCTCCCACCCATCCATGTCGACGATCTATGACTATTGCCTTAAGTATATTTTGGTGTCTTTTTTTATATAACATACCATAAAAATTGTTCTATTGAATAAACTACCATAGGTAATAAGTGCAAACGTTAATTGACCCAAAAGCATATATAATTTAAATGCATCATCGCCCACACTAACCCCTCTGCCCACCATCCATGATCTATTTATCTTTTGAATCCTATTTGCTATTGCCATATTTTATTTTTGCATAAAATAATATAATATAAAATTTTTGAATAAATTTATATGTAAAGTGTAATAGTCTATTGATCCTAAAGCAGTAATGCAGTAGAGCAGTAAAGCAGTAAAGCCAAATAATCTCACCCTACCTCTCCCACCCATCCATGATCTATTTATCTTTTGATCTATTGCTTTTCCATATTTTTATTTTTGTATAACATAACATAATAAAAGTTCTTTGAATAAATTATCATAGGTAAAGTTGTAATAGTTCTGACTTGATC
>JABUQX010075908.1:7500-10000 GCA_015478945.1 Trachelipus rathkii
AGCAATGCACGCTGGAACTCTCGTGCCATTCTAGCCCTTCTTGCGTTTATTCTGATGCCTGAAACCAGGAACAGGCTGCGTAAAATCTGTTCATTCATTTTCTACTCATGGCGGATCATTGGTTCAGCAGTCAATTGTTCCGCGCTGAATATTTTGATGAACTATCTGCAGCTCTGAATGATTACCCAACAGGTCTCAAATGCTTGAAAACCCACTGGAAAACAAATGAATCTCCAATCAACATTGCCCGAAGCAACCAGTGCTGTGAGCGTGCGATCAAAGTTATGCAAGACTTGCACGACTCCTGCCGCAACAAGGACAACCTCCCACTGAGATTCATCCTGTCCAATGACATTATCATGCATAATTGACTTCCTTGTGTGTTTGATGACCCTACATAATGTTGTTTATATGTGACTCTAAAGCTTGTGTTCAATTTTTTATCTGCCTACAGTGACCTTCAAAAATGGGCAAAAACGATGATAAATAAAAATTTTAAAATCATTTTGTGCGTGTGGTTTTTTTTATCAAATCACCTTGAAAGTAAGATTTTATCTAATCTTTAATGAAAGCTCATCAAATTATGATACAGGGAAACGAGGTTGTATAAAAGTCATCACCCTCAATTATATATATATATATATATATATATATATATATATATATATATATATATATATATATATATATATATATATATATATATATATAATATATATATATTAATAATATATAAATATTTTTTTATATTTCAAATTTGTTTCGACTGTATTTTGTACCCTTTTTACCTAGCAGAGTGTGCACTGATTAACTAAAATGCAATTACTCAAACGACTTTGCAATTTGTTATATCCTATCTATCCCTAGTAGTCGTATATTCTATATTCTATCTAACAATAATATAATAACACACACATATAGAATCGTTACCTGGTATTTGACATCAATTGGTGTTCCAAAGCAGAATGTAGTTCCCAATAAAATTAAATTATATAGATGAATATAGATAATAAGGGTTAATGGTATATTAGTGATGTCACGTATAAACAGTAAAGTCCAATCACGTCTAATATCTTTATGTCACGTCGAAATAATAATAATTAGATGAAACAATAAATGATATGATCTATGATGATGATGAATTATGTCTCTCTCTTTCTCTGGATCAATCTGGCACTCTTATATTCTCTGGATACTTCTAACACTCTTCTATTCTCTGAATACTTCTAAGACTCTTCTAACTTGTTATATGTAATGGTATTCGCTCTAAACTGATGCTACTTATTCTATTTATTATTACTTATTACTTAATTTTAATATGTTATTAATTAATCTTATATATCTAAAAACAGACTTTGCAACTGAAACAAAAGACAAATCATGCAGCAGGCAATGATGATGGTTCACATCATCACTGTCTGCTATCAATCTCACACCACTCTCTTCTCTCTCTGTCATCCCCCTAATATTTCTTCAAACACTGAAACATATTAATCACACAACTCTCATTTCTACTTAGTATACATTATTATACCTACATTTCCTTCCACTCAAATTCCCAATGTATTCCTCACACATATTCCACATCTTGTACAATCCATCACTTACATTTTGATACTTCCATTTCTTTCCCGAGTTAATCTCTTCCATCAGTTCATCACACATATCCCGTATATTATACACTATGTCATTTACTTGACTCGTGTCTTGTATAATGTTCCCTTGTTGTGATTCCTCATCTTCTTCTTTACACACTACAATACTACTATGTTCATTCCTACTAACATCTATGTTACTATCACCCATTTGTATCTTTCCTGTTTGTCTCTCACTACTGATATTGTTTTCATGTTTATCTTGTTCACTCTTTACTTTCTTCCGTTTCCCCCTTTTTCTCTTTTTTATGGAGCATTTTTCTCCCTGATAATCTAATTCTTCTGTACGATCATTCGTGTTTATATAACCTATACTTTCACTCTCACTCACTGTACTATCAGCTCTTTTATTTAAAATTGCATCTATCATTTCTTCTTTTTCTTCATCCACCTCTTCATTTTCTCCTACTTCTCCATCTCTTTTCTCATTCAAATAGATATTCTCCTTCTCCTTCTTATTCATTTCTTTTGTTCCCTTTTTTTCGTTCCACCAACAGTCATTTTCCTCGTGTCCCCATTTACGACACATCATGCACTTCCTTATATTTTCCACGCTTGTCTGGCACTGCATTGATGCATGACCCTTTCTCCCACATCGAAAACAAAATATTTGATCTTCACAATCCTTTGATATATGTCCATCTTTCAAACATTTGAAACATCTCATCCCACCCTTCTTTATACATTGCCACCCCATGTGTCCTTTTCCTCCGCATTTATAACATTTTATCCTTTCTTCTTTTATGTCCATTTCTCCTCTTGTTTCACACTTGCACACTCCATCTGGTGCGTCCTTTAAATCTATATTCCTTTCACAACACACTTGTTCTTTTTCATTTCTACTT
>JABUQX010075909.1:0-7500 GCA_015478945.1 Trachelipus rathkii
GAGAGAGGGAGAGTGAGAGAGAGTGATGGATGTATTTAGAAAGAGCAATTGATTTGTCGCTGTGACTGAAACAAAGGTTAAAAGGAAACGGTGAAAATGAGTGGTGTGGTGTGAAATGGTTGTGTGTGCTGGTGTGGGAAAGAAATAGAAGGGGATTAGAAAGGATTTTTTTGTAAGCTTAGTTCGTAATTTAATGATTTGCTGTTTTTTGGGTGTTGTGAGTACTAGAATCAAAGGTTAATTAAGTTTTTGAAAAGGTCAAAATTTTGTGTGGTTGCGACATAATGATCCATCTAAGGGTAATGTTGAAAAGGAAGTTAAACTAATGTTGAGGATAGATCTGAATGATGTTTTGGGGTGGGGGGAATAGGAGATTCAGTTCATTTGCCACATATCTTGCCATTCAAGGATTTTTTTTTTAGCAGTTTGTCACCACCACTCACGGGCAGAGCCTAAATTCAAGGAGGCGGGTGCTACTCTCAAAAGTTCACCGTCTTAGCGCAAATTACGCATATGAGCACAGACGCAGGCTTAAAAGTGAGGAGATTAAATTCAGTAGAAATACAGAAGATGGAATAGAATTCCAAACAGAGGTGGTGGGGAAAGAAGTAAGCACCACAGCAAACTAGCCTGAGTTACCAATGTCAACAACAATACTCGTGCGCAGATACAGCACCTATGGTGCTACGAGTGCGTCGTAAAAGTGGTGGTATCGGAGTGATAAGTTCCCTCGAGGCACTTGCCGCTGCGTACCTATAGGATGAGATAAAGCACAACAATTCGCCTCGCAAAGAAGGGGGTCCAAGTGAACTGAAAGTACAGAACGTTTTATAAGCTTTTTTTGCCGTTGACTCGACCTGTCCAAAGCCGGGTGAAACCAGAGCCCCCCCCCCCGGGTATGACCCCAGATATGAGAGGCATACTCCATACATGGGCGGATGAGACTTGTATAGCGGAGCAACTGCAAAAAGGAGGAAAGTCTCTCACAGTCTAATCAGAACTTCCAGTTTTTGAGGCCGCCCTAGCAAACCGTTGTGATGTGGGTTTCCAAGACATTTTCTTGTTCATGTTAAGGGCCAAGGATGTTTATATTGTCAGAAGGAGAGAGACGAGAAAACCGTCGAAAGAGACAGGAAAGTTAGAAGGTATTTTGGAGAAGGAGATTTGTAAAAGTGGGTTTTAAAGAATTGAATTTCACAAAGTTATTTCTATCAAAGCGAGAATAAAATCGAAAGATTAAGACGAAGAGGCAATCTTGAAGTAAAAGAGGGAGAAGAATTGATATGAGTTAAAGAATGAAGGTCGAGTCGAAATAGAGTGGATGAGTCTAGAGTGCAGTGAGAAATATTAATGAAAGGTAGGAACGATAAGACGGAACCGCTGAGGAGCACACGTGATTGACGAGAAAGAAGAAAAAGGTCGCCCGATAAAAGCACCATCAACACAGCCGATATTGGGCTATTTGAAAAGAAAAGCTAGATATAAGTAAGCAAAGAGAAGGAGGGGAACCCAAAGGAGGGAGCTTGAGGAGCAGTGACGCGTGCCATACTATGTGAAAGAATGCTTTGGATATGTCAAGCGCACCACCCAAGTCATCCGTAGGTCGATAAGATGAGAACAACCATAATCGGTTGATAGAATGTATATCGCCAAGTAGATCCTTCGTGCAACGAGAGCCGTAGTGGCGAATCGAGTGAGTTATCCAATGGTCTAAGAGTATGTTGAGAAGGTGTTCACGATCTTAGATAGAAATACAATTGAGTAGCTACAGGGGCGATAGTTAGAAAGGATCAGAGCGGCTTCCTTTCGGAATAGATTGGACATGTGAGAGCTTCCAAATGAGGGAAGGGAAAGTGCTAGTATTTGAGACATAGAGAATATAGTTGAGGCGAGGGGCCGAAGAGATTAGCCTTTTCAGTTGGAGAATTAGCACACAATGAATAAGATCGAATAGAGGAGAAAGCAGATTTACAGAAGTTGCTTAAGATGAAAGATTTGTCAGTAAGGAGACCAAAGGAGGTTAGTCGCACTTTCCTTTGGATGAAAGCGCTCACTTTGCCTCGTCGAAGAGTATCCCTGCAACGATTCTATTCGGAATGAAAAATTAGCGCGAGTGATTGGAGAACGAGAATTTTTCTACACCCGAAATGCGCTGTCTCTAGCCTGAAGGCCAGAGAATAAGCACGATCGAAACCATGGATTATGAGGAAAGAAAGATTTAGTTTAGAAGGAATGAATGAGGAAAGAAAAAATTTAGCTGAAGAAGGAATGAAACTGGCTCATCCATCAACGATTACAGCTCCCTTCTTATCTTTTAAATCTTTATATCATCCATCACTATTCCTTATTGAGGTAGCGCCAATTTGCTATCATCTGGCAACTTGGAAACCTTAATTTAAGTCCCTGGTTAAATATTTTATACATGTATGAGGACAGCCATTGACCTAAGAAATCGTTACGGACCACAAAATTGTCTCCTCATTTCCATTTATAAATACTTTTCATTTTCATGATTAACTAATTATTATTTATTATTATTATTATTATTATTATTATATTTATTATTATTATTATTAATTTTATTATATTATTATGTATATTATTATTATTTATTATGTTATTGTTAATTGTTATTATTATATTATTATTATTATATTATATTATTATTATTATATTATTATTATCTATTATTTTATTATTATTATTATTATTATTATTATTATGAGACTTAAGGAATCAAAAATTGTTGATCGCTAAAATAATTTGGGAGTTGAACCCCCCTGACCCTCCTGTCTACAGCCTTATATTATAATAATATATATATATATATATATATATATATATATATATAACTATATATATATAGTATATATAGTATATAATATACTATATATATATTATTATATATATATAGTATATAATTATATAGAGAAGAGAAGAGAGAGAAAGAAAAATTTTTAAAATAGATTTTTTTTTCAATGTGATACGTCAATCGTCCTCGTCATCGATCATCGTCAAAATTTGCTCTGATATTAGCGTATCATCGCTCATCGCATAAGCAATTTTCATGTACCGTGCCCATCACTATATATATATAATATAGTATAGTATAGCTATATATATATATAGTATATATTATAATAAATATAATATATATATATATATTATATAATATATATATATATATATATATATATTATATATAAATATAATATATATATATAGTATATATAATATATATATTAATATATTATATATAATATAGTATATATATAATATCATAATATAAATATATATATATTATATATATATATATATATATATTATATATATATATATATATAATAGTATAGTATATATATAGTATAAATATAATATATAATATAATATATATTATAGTATTATATATATATAGTATATATTATATAATATTAATATATAATATATATAGTATATATACTATATATATATATATATATATATAATTTTTTGAGTTTACGTACAGGACCCACAAGGAAGCGGCCACACTGGGTTGAATACTCATAAATAGGTGGAGCCTGGCACAAGTGGCACATGCTTATTTTAAATGTCGCTAAAGAAAATTTAGTCCTAATATTACATAAAATATATTTTGTCAAATATTCAGTTCTTGAGATAAGAAAAAATAGAGTTACTATTAAATTAGGAAGATTCAGACAAGATATGGGATAACCTTTTAGGGTTATAGACATAGAGTAAGAAAATGACAACGACGAATGGAGTACAGTTAAGGACAATCAGAGATATGGTAACAGATTGGCGGGGTATGGCGACGGAAAAAATGAGGAGGGAGGAGGATCCAGTGACTTGTAGTGGTTGTGAGTGATATTGGTGTGGCCAATGCGGAGACGTTCAAGTTTCACCTCGTTCGTACAAGCGCTTTCGTGGGCGAGAGGAAGACCACTCACCAATGTTCGGCTTTATATTTCTAAGTTTCGCACCCTCGCTGATCACTCGCGCCAGCACTCCTGTCATTTGATCGTAGGCGACTTTTGTCCAAATGGCACCGGAGGTACTAGAAAGCTTCAAAAGTAGGCGGCGAAACATTCTAGTTCTCTCTGTCACGAAGATTTTCATTGCCAGTTACCCAACGTGAGAGGGGGGCATAGTATAATTTGTTCTTGCGAGAGTGGAGCAGAAGAAATTGTTGTACAGCACTCAGCAGATACTATTGTTTTTTTAGAATAAGGGGCTTTAAGCGCCAGGAGGGGGGGGGGGGGCTGAAAGCGAATCTGAATAATAACATAAGAGTCTTGGTTAAGAATAAAATTCGAGAGAGGGCAATCATTATAGCCATTAATGTTCTGCCATAAAATTTGAAGCATGAGGGGGATGTATAGGCTATCTATATGTAATATATATATATAATATATATAATATATATAGTATATATATATATATATATAATATATATATATATATGATTATATAATGATAGATATATATATAATATAGTATACTCGTAAATTTACTCTAGATTTATTCTTTAATCTCTCTGCTCTTGTCGTAAACTATCCAAATCATTCATTTCTAAAAATTAGAAAATTAAAAAAATCTGAAAGAGAAAAAAAAATACAACTATTAATATTTTGATAATATATATATATATATATATATATATATATATATATATATATATAATATAAAATATAATATATATATATTATATATATATAATATATATATATATTATATATATCCCAATATAAATATATACTATATATATATATATTATATTATATATATATATATATTTATATAATATATATCTATATATATATACTATATATATATAGTATATAATTATATTATTTATATATATTATCTATATATAAGTAATATATATATAATATATAATATGATATATTATATATATATGATATATAATATATATATATTATATATATATATATATTTTATATATATATAATATAATATATAACTAATATGCTGAAAAGGTTTAAAATATTAGTGGACATGTGGCCAGAATTTAAAGAAAGGCAGATGGACCAATGAAATTCACACAATCAACAATTTTTTAAAATAACATTTAAAAATTTAAGCACGATTTATCTTATTCATTTTATAAAAAAAAAAAAATTATATATTTTCTTGCACACATACGAGTAATGGAGTCCTGTACGAGAAATACAAGTAATGCCTAATTTTCACATTGAAAATGAAGATCAACTATAAACAATTTTATTAAATTATTATATAGTAAAGGGCTGGTATTTAATCGAGAGACTTATTGATAGTAGATAAATATCAGGTTACCCAATCGCAAAAGATATTAATTTTTTAAATAAAGTTACTAAACTAGAATGAAAGAAAACAATTGACTTGTGATACAAACCTAGCCATGCAACCAAGAAAATTAAAAAAAAAATATTTAATTAAGAAAAATTGCATAACATCCATAGCACATAAAACTCTGGTTTGCTACCACATGCCATTCCAGCCTTTTCTGTGCCGTGCAATTCCTTATCTTTGTTTCATTAGCGTTCTTCAGCTGGGCGTCCACCCAATTATAACTCCCTTTATCTACTACAATTCAATGAAAAGCTCAGTGAATATTGGGATTCGATCCCAGTGCCTCCATCTAATCAAGCAATTTAATGAAACAGTTCAAGCGCATCCTCGACTTCGTAAATATATATATATATATATATATATATAGTATATATATATATAATATAATATATATATATATATATACTATATATACATAATAATAAATATATATATATATTATAATATATACTATATATATATATATATATATATATATATATATATATATAAGCCATTTTCGCTCCTATTGATAAATCTGACCACAACCTAATATCTCCTAATTTTAATGTTTTCTCTCCAACAGTCACCCATTGCCATTCTCTGCTCTGATACTTTCAACTATCAACCTACTGCTCACACTTGTTATCTCTCGAAGATCTTTGAAACCATCTCAACTCTTCATTTATTTTATATCATATCTGGTATCCAATTCCCTTCTTTTTCAGTCATTAGTATGGCTTTCATAGTTCGAGATCTATTGGAGATATAATTTCCTATCTCACAGATTTATGATCTGCTCTTAGGGACTATGGGGAGACTTGTGAGGTGGATCTTGACATATTTAAGGCATATGACTGGGTATGACATGTTCAGCGGCTCTTTAAGGTCCCCTCTGTGTATATTTTTTGTCCAGCTTTCTTTCAAATCGTTCCTCGGAATTCAGTCTTATCGGTGTTATATATTCTTTTTTTTCATTTGCGATATTTTAAACTGCTCATCTAGCCGATGACTCGACACTCTATTCTCCTACTTATTTCAAATCTGATCAATCTTCTGCATCCAAAGTTGCCTCCAATCTTCATCTTTCCGATTCTATTCTTATTGATCTCAACTGAATTTCCGATTGCAGTCAATTCAACCTTGTAAAATTCAACTCTCTGAAAACTTACTTATACAAATCTTCCCCTTAAAGGCAACATTTAACTTTATCTCTTTTGATGGCTCTTCCGTCACTCCTGTTGACAAAGTAAACAAACATCCTGGGTCTTAACATAAACAAAAAATGTATAGGAAACGTCAAATCAAAACGATTGCAAGAACTGCCTCAAAGAAGCTGGAGATTTTAGAAAAATTGCATTTCACCCCTCTCCATATCTTTTCAATTATTCCAAATACACAAGAATGAGTCTCATCCGCCCTCGAATAGATAAATTCTTTCGGATCTTTAGGGGGCTCAGGTTTCATACATCTTTTTGAAAGAGTCGAGTCAAAGTCCAGTCTCTTTCCTATAGGTACTACAGTGGGTATGTGTCCGAGGAAACAATCCTATGCTACCACTTTTACAACGACGACCGTGCAAAAAGGATGCAGTTTCTGCACACGAATTTTCTGTGGACATTGGCAACTCCAAGATTAAAAGCTGTAGTACTTCCTTTTCCCAAACACCTGTTCTGTGAAATTTTCTTCCATCTACTGTCAAATTTACTCTCCCTCACTTTAAAGCTTGCCTCTGTGTTCACCTGCAAAATCTGCATTAGATTGAGTTTGCATTGGTTTTTATTTCTTGGGAACTTTATTATAATTATTTTAAACCCTCTCCTTGACTAGGGCTCTGCCCGTAAACGGTTGTGATAACTTAAAAAAAAAATTATACTTCATTTTCCAGTTATGTTTACCTGGATGGGAGGTGGACCAAAATCTTATGCACCCCAACCTACCTCTTTTTTCATCTGCCACCAATATGGAAAAGGTCATAAATTCATAGTCTGTATTTCTGTAATTCTCTATATCAGGAAATGCAATTGAAGGAATTTTATTTATTTTATAACTAGCTTTTTAATTTTATTTTTGTTATTTGTTTTATCTTCAATATATATTTTTTTTATTTCTTACATAGCTTTATATAGGCATAGGCTACTTTACTATTTTTTTTTTTTTTTTTTTTTT
>JABUQX010075909.1:15000-22500 GCA_015478945.1 Trachelipus rathkii
GATATACATATATATATATATATATATATATATATACACGGTATATATATATTATACACAGTGCGCTTATACTGGTATATGAATATTTAAAAGAAAAAAAAAAAGTTTTTCTATTTATCTGTAACCCCTGGACGAAGATATTTGGTGAGTGAAGCTCCTATAAACACCTTTCACTGTAACAATTTAATAATGAAGTAACAGGATTTGGCTCTACCTCTGGCTGCGACTCCGGTAAGATCGCTTTTCAAGATCTGGTTTCCAACCTGTCATATTTTAAAGGAGTTAAACTTTTTTTCCTCCCCAAAAATCTAAATATTTTAAGCTTTGCACAAATGACCTCTTTATTAGCTCTATAAATATTTAGCTTTAATATATTATGTATCTATAAAGAAATAACGATATACAAACTATATATACATATTTCGCAGATGTATATCTGGGAAGATTTTCAATTTCCTGATGAATGCTTTTAACAAACCTTATACATTTTAAATATTTAAAACGCTTGTGATATTCAAATTTGATTCTTCATATTCATTATAAACTTGCTTACAGTAATACAGATAATAAAGATTTTTTTTTTAATTTAGTATGTAAAAGTAATGAAAATATAATATGCTAAACAAAAATATTCGTGAAAAATACTTAATATAATACCGCATTAAATTAAAGGGGTCAAAAAAAAAGGTACAAATTTTTACTGTTTAATGAATAAAACAATGTTAAATCATAAATCATTGTTAGTTACCCTAATTTATTCGCTTTTAAGACTTTGATAAATAAATAATTAAATAGATTTAGTAAAATTAATATTCCAAGATTTTAAGATTTGCAAACTATGATACAAAAATAAAAGCGTGTTAGCTTTTTCAAAAAGTATTTTGTTGTAGATGTAGAAGTTGACAATTTAGCTAAACATTCTCTCACTAAAGACACTAAATGGAAAGAAGTTTAAATATTTCCTTGCAAGGTCTGGAAGATACGATGTTTCTTAAATTTAAGATATTTAATGATTTGACTCGGGAATGACAGTAGGTTTTTATAATAGCATTTATTAATAGTAAAAAGGTAATTTAATTAATTATATCTATATACGGTAGTTGTATCAATGTAATTTGAAAGTTGGGGTGATAGACTGCAAGATTACACTTTATGATCGGGTTCAGTGAGAATCGGACAGCTGCCTTAGAGCTACAAACACTGTCAAATAAATGAACTGTTCTTGAAAACCATTTAATATAAGATTATTTTATAAAGCATATCCCGAATCAAATAAAAACTATCAACTCAACAATTGCAAATTAATTATTTCATTATTCATTCAAAATATGACAATACAAATAAGTGACTGTCACTTTTCTTCCAGAATCACAAATTCAATTTCCACTTTTTTTTTCTCTCCCTCTCTCTCTGCTGCCTTCACTGAGGCCTGAACTTGAGCAAATAATGTAAAACTAGACAGAAGGACTTTCATCTATAATAAATAAATGAAAAATCATCAAGAACTATTACTACTCTATCACTGATTCAATACATAATTTAATTTAAAGATATTTGCAAGTTAATTTAAAGAAAAAAAAGGAAAAGGCATTCTAGGAGAGTATAAAAATGAAGTCTTACATACAATACAACCCACACAAAATATCTTAGGTGGTCACAGATGAAAGCTTTAAAAAGAAAAAGGAGGGGGTATTAAATTCGACAAAAAAAAAACAGAAAAAAGACGGGAGAATTCAAAACCAGAGATATCTGGAAAGAATCAGGCATTGCACAGAGCAAACTTATTAATGTTGCTAATCACTAATGATGCACTGGCGAGTGATTTTGGTCAGGTTGGAGAATTAAAATTTTATTTCCATTTTTTTATTAAAATTTTCTCCATTATAATTAGAATAAAATAAAAATATACAGTAATAAAAAAAAAAGAAGCAATTATTATATTAAAAATTATTTTTAGTAATTCTTACTAATTTATTAAATCCACTATAGTATGGAATTGATTCAAAATTAAAGGGGGTGATATGTATATGCCTATGAAGAGGAAATCCTAAAAACAACAAGAAAAATATTTTAGTGTGCAAGACTATTATACTTGATCATTTTGAAAAGAAACATAAAACTGCTTTATTATTTTATGATAAAATAAACATCTGAAAAATCAAGAGCAAAAGAACCAGAAAAAAGAAAACATAATAGAATGGAACAGAAACTATAGATGATCCATGTTCATCTATACCATTAAGTTCAATCTCTGCTTGAAAAAAAAAGAGACCCATTCAGTTTAACACTGTTGGAACTAACTGAGGAAAGGTTTGAAACATTAATGATAGAAAAGATACCAAAAATAGTTTCAAAATTGGAGAAATGATTGCTGTGGACAACCAGCTACTTTCTTTTGTAAAAGATATTGGATACAAGAAATTAATTAGTCACCTATATCCACAATATATTCCATGAAGGAGGTACTTTTCAGAAGAGATCATTCCAACTATATTATATAGCAAAGCAGGTTGAAGAACAAGAAAGGAATAGTCTTTCTCCAACATATGTTAATCGGCTTCTGTTCTTGCATCATAATTTACAAGAATTCCTTTCACTGAACTATTAGTTTGTTTTACATATGGTATAAGTTTCTTAATAAAATCCATTGTGTTATACAGCACAAGCACATTGTTCTTGTGTACACTATACAGCTAACTGCTGGTACTTTACTTGTACCATATAATTAGTAAGTTGGGAGATTCATTACCACCTGCAGTAAGATCTTGGTCAAGGGAAATTATGTTACATGTAATCCCTAACTAAGTGGATTAGAATGCAAAGAGTATCTAGTTTGTGATAGTAAGCCCTTCTATGACTCAACGTATTTGGAATTTCTAGTCATTGTGGACATGGTCTCACATCGAAATGTGCAGACCTCCTCCTGTTCAAAGCACATGAGAGTGTGTGATTTCGTATGTTATAATATATTATATATATATATTGTACTGTTGTGTGTGTTGGTTATGATTTTAGTGATGTGTGGGTATCGAGATTAGTGTAATACATTATGCCCTAAACTGTAATTTACAGAAAATCTACTGACACTATTTTTTGTCCTTTCAGGTAGCCAGACTGAGATCTGAACCCTCACAAGAAGAAAATTACAATCTTTAAACAAAAAAAAAGACTTGCTTTAGTCCACTGAGCTACCATGAACTCCTGTACCATATGTATATATATTTCAAATGTTGGTTTAGAACAATACTGCTACTTATATTTTAATAAATTTCAAAATATTTTAAGGAAAAATGTCAAATACTTTTAATTTCCCTTGTTTGATTATAAGTTTGGTACAAAGTTTTTTTTCATTCTGTAATATACCGGTATATTTAAAATCAAGTTAGTCAACACAGTATCATAATTTTCCTTAAAAAAAATATATAAATAGTAATATTTGCTTCCAAAAGTTTTTTTTGAGTAGTAAATCACATAAGTCATATTGCCAGTTAATGGTATCATATATTGATGTTAATTTTAATTATTATAACTATGAATAAAATAGTTGTTATTTTTGCTTAATATTATTACTATATATATATATATATATATATATATATATATATATATATATATATATATATATATATATATATATATATATATATATATATATATATATATATATATATATATATATATATATATATATTATATAAATTAAATTTCTTTGAATAAATCTTTCATTAAATGTCTTATTATTACTTCCAAGCATAACATAATATAATTATTTTGCTGTAAAAATCTTTAAAACATTTTTGAAAATAACTCTGGCTGGAGCTGGAGACCTTTAAAAAGGCTCTTTAGCCAAGCTGAAGCATTAATACTAATCACTGCAAAAAATTTGTGCCATGAACTGTATTTCTTGTGTTAAGAGGACATTGAAAAGGAGGTAAGTGTGGGTTATAAGTTTAGCTCTAGCATATGCCAATGTAATACCTTAAAAAAAAAAAAAAAAAAAAAAAATATACAGAATGCTATGTTGCAAAGATAAAAAGCGTCCTGGAAATTAAAAAGTAAAAATGGTTCACCAGTTATTAATCTTTGGAATTAACCCTCTTCAAAAGCTAAGTGGAAATGGAGCACCCACTTCCACAAGAAATATCTAATAATAGTTCACCATAAAAGGGTGGATAATTCCATTGTAGAGTTGTGAGCAACTGTGGAGGGAAAAAAAAGTCTTGCAGGATGAACAGAATTCCTGGCTTCCTTGGACCAGCCCTTGCAACCATTGTGACAAGGTTTCCCCTAGCAATTTTTTGTTGAGACCAAGGATGTTTATATTGTTCACAGGAATGGCAGAATTCCCTCCAAAAGAAATAAGAAACCTGAGAGTTGTTTCTGAGGGAGATTTAGAGAAGTTGAGCTTTAGAGAGTTTAAATTAATGAGCAAGTTGTTTTTGTGAGGGAGATTTGGAGAAGTTGAGTTTTAGAGTTTAAATTGATAAGTGATGCTACTCCACTGGGAAATCCTATCCAAATCAGCACAAATAGAACAAAAAGTTGAAGTTGAAAGGCAACTCTAAATACAATTGACTGAGAAAATGTTTTAGTATCAAGGTAGAGAGAGTAGAGTAAAGTTTAAAAATGACAAGTCAGTTCAGAACACTACTTCAATAAAGGAATGTCATAAAACTCACTTGCCTACCTAAAGTTTGTCTATATTCCCTTACCCTGGTCATTAGTTACAAGTAAAAAGCACGAGACCACCGAGAGGAGGAGGAGGGTGGTGGAAAAAATGTCATCCAAGGTGTAATTAGATGAAAAATGGAGGAGAAATATTAGCTACTGGTCGAGTAAATAATTGTAGGAAAGGTAAGATGCCCGAATTTTTTGAATTTTTGTCAGTTGGGGAACCAAGTTGGACGGAACATTTTCACTTTGTGAAAGAATGCTTAGTACATCAAAGAATATATCTGCAACATTTCGAAGTTAAATGAATATTACCAAGAGTGACAGGAAAGAGAATTAATAGCTAAGCCTTGATATACAATCACAACAAGAATAAGTATAATCAAACCATGTGTTTTGGGAAGGAAAACACTTGTCTAAAAAGAACTGAACCTGGCCATCCTATTAACAAATATGATGATCACCTTTTAGGCAGACACTGAAGATCTCAGGAGTCAAATTAAAAATTATTGCCAAGATAATTTAGAAGATACATAAAGCCCTCAAATTAGTCTAATTTAAGTACTGCATTAAAATTTGGTAAGGACAGGGTGAAGATGCTGGAGAGTGCATTAAAGGTGTAAGATTGTGATCAGAGTTACCTATAGTAGTTGATATAGGGGGGAGGGGTATTTATAAAAAGAAAAATGGCAAAATAATCAGATGTTCATGATTGTCAATAATAATACAGAATATTAAGCTTCCTCCCCATCATGATCAGTGTGAGAGGAGGAGCTCAATCACAAAGTATTATGTATATTGAAAACTCCTAAATGGATCATCTGAGGGCATTTGGATGTTGTAATATGTAATAGTCTTGTGAGAAATAGTAAAATACTCATTTAGAAGACAAATAGAAAAGGTAATTCTAAAACTTTTTTTCTGGTTGCTGTCAGTGTAATTATATTGAAGTAATGAACCTTGTAAATGATTCTTATCCTTCAGAAATTTTCTCTTTTGAGGACATGTAGTTCGAAGATTGAAATTTATAAAATAAATACAACAAAAAGGAAAAATTACAAAAAACAAAAGGGGAAAGTAAGGTAGTAATGCTAAGCAGGCAATCTTGCTCACTCAAATATCTCTTAAGCAGAATCTCATTACAATGAGAAGAGCACTTTGTTTTGTGAAAGGGTACTTAGTCAAATAATATCCTCACAATACTTCTGAGTTGAATGAAAATTAGGAGGAGTGATAGGCGAATGAGTTTTTCTATTAATGATATGCAATTTTCTAGCTTGAATGAGATGAGAAATGCATGACCAAAAAATAGATTATTTATAGTAGTAGTAGTTAGTTGAAGAAGAAATGAACCTACTCATACCATCAGTGATAGGGGTGAGAATACAAACATTCTCCGAGTCAATGCAATTGTTCCAAAGAATAGCTAACATAGAAGCTACATAGAGCCCTCAGTAAGTCTTAATAAAGTTCCAGAAGATAAGTTTAGGGAAGGGTGATGATGCTGGAGAGAAGGCATTAAATTTAACAGCCAAAATATTATGGTCAGACACCAACCAACAGGTGGAGTTATGTATTTATAGCGAGAGGGACTAGTGATGAAGTAGAGGTCAAAAGTGTGAATAGATTAGATGAGTCAGGAAAATGTGCAGGATCACTAATTTGATGCCAGATTTTTGAGAATGCAGAATGCTTCTGCTCCTTTCCTATCTATTTAAGTATGAGGGGAGTGTACAATAAAATCCCCTAAATTGAGGACCTCAGCAGTTTGTCAAGTTGCATTTTGTGCAAGTGAATTAAGTAGATGCTAAATACAAAGATGAAATAACTTTGTTACATACATCAGTAGATTCTAACAATTAAGTGCTAAAAGTTATATGCAATTTAAAAGTAAACTTTTATGAAAGTTAAGTATAATTTTTTAAAATAGCTATATTTTATAAAAAAAAAAAAAAAAAAGCTCAACTGTTCAGCATTGTACCCAAAAAATAATAAATTAACATTTTTAACATTTTTAGGAGAAAGTTTGGAGGGGTTTTATTACTTACATAATCAGGTGGTTATATTTTAAAATTTATACCCAATTTTTCAAAGTGTGGCAATTTAGAAAATTGGGTGGGGCATTTAAAAACATATTTGATGAAATTTGCAGAAGTTTTATGAAATTCTATTTATAATATTGAAACATGCTTATAACCAATTGGTCGGTCTGCAACATTTTTGATATATTTTAAGTGATTCTATATCAATTTTTCACGCTAAAATCAAATCTGCAATCCGTTTTTGCACATCACGTCTTAGATTTTCCCTACAGCATACTTTATGTTAATGCATTTTTTACTTTTTTTAATGCTGATTTTTGTTCTAACACTGTAATTGTTTCTTCAGGAAATTTTCTTACAATTATATTTTTCATTAAAAAGTTAAGAGAACCGTGTTATACAATTATTATAGCTATTTATTAGTTTTAAAAACTTTATCATGAATAGAAGATGAAAAAATAACCCAAACAGATTTTGCTACGTATGTGGCAAAGTTATGTTGGCTGGGCAAAAATCTAGCATTACATCATTTGTAAAGGCTTGCTATCATGCCTATTTTGGAATTAAATTGGGCAATCAAGATAAAGATTGCTCTCACATGTGTTGAATACTTGTGATGGAGCAAGAGAATCATGAAGGTTTTACCTTTTGTTATACCAATGATGTGGAGGGAAAGAAAAGATTGTGTAACAGTGCTACTTTTGCATGACAAACTTGCAAAAAAGTAAATTGAGGGAATGTTATTTTAACTTTCATATACACACATGCACAATTTCTAAGCATTCAT
>JABUQX010075909.1:30000-40431 GCA_015478945.1 Trachelipus rathkii
CATGGTATCGATACTTGGCATTGCAAATTATAAGAAGTATTGGTACTCTGCACCAGACAAATCCTGTTAGTATCAGTATCAGTTAAAAAAAATAACTGATACTCAACCGATATCAATACCTATATTCTATATTTAAATAATTAATTTTTTTTTGCTGTGACTCATGCTCATTAACTAAATTTTACACCATTTTGTTAAAGACTTTATCTAAAATATAAAATGACCCTTAAAAAAATTAGAATCTACGAGTTCAAAAATATAAACAAGCAAACACCAAGATTTTCCATAGCATACATTTTATTGCTCATGCCCTATATACTTCATGCCAGGGCTCAAGTTTCTTTCATTATAGCAACCTTTCAAGATCAACTTGCCGAATACAAATTTTAAATCTCAACTTCAGTGACACCAAAGGCAAAAGAAAATATTGTTAAGAACTCTCAAAGCCAACTAAAGGAATTAATGGTGAACAGGAAGTTCTCAAAATTTGGGAACCAGCTCTGAGATAAAATTTTTTTTACAAATTTACTGTAGCTGATACTACGAAGTTTCTTTTGGCATCGAGCTGTGATAGTGATACAAAAACTGAAGACAAAAATAAAGCTTATAAAATAAATGTATTTTATATGTAGTCAGTTCCAAATACCCAAATGATCAACAGGAAAAATCCATCATTATTCAAGAAACTTTGAAATTTTCTTCTTTTTTTTCTTGTGGTTATCAAAGTGGGTGCCACCATCTGACAGGTTGCAAATGAGAAAGAATACAAAATCCCATTTGCAACACTTCAGTAAAAGGCACAAGAGAAAGTAGTTAACACACCTTGGGAAAAGTAGAAGACCACCAGTTTTCTTACATTACAAAGAAACAATTACCTAAAGCAGTTCATTCAATGCTTTTTAGCAAATAACCTGAACCCCCCACCCCCCCAATTTGTAAAACTTTACCAAGAAATGGCTGGCCAAAACATTTTGAAGAAACAAATTGATGCCATTAGTGTTCACGACATAGCTGAATACAATCAATAACAATGGTTAATCTCAAGTATATTATTACTACTTACAAGACAAACTTATTTTCTAAAATATAAACTACCATTTTACTCTAAAAAGGTTGCAAATTAAATTAACAGACAATCATGAACACATCAGACATTAATATCAATTATGCTTGCACCAACAACTACCGCTACCATGCTTCATCCCTTTGCTATATAGCCCGCTTTATCCACATTTCACAAATGAGCCCATAAACTGCCAATACATGGATAGCAAGACTGGGTGATTCAAACGTACCACCAATTTGTTGACATCCTCCTCTGAGAAGTCAATTCCATAGATGGAGATGTGCATAAATGTAATATAAACTTAGTTTCCCTGCAACCTAATTCAACTAATAATTAAACTTAGTTTCCCTGTAACCTAATTCAACTAATAATTTGCAGTCTCTTGATATGACCGCATTTCATTCCACGTAAGCTGCTTGAAAGAGAATTCCATATATATATTTAAAGAAGGTGAAGGTTGGAAACTGACTACATTGCCAAAGATGTACTTTCCAGAGCTTCTTCAAGTTTTTAATGAGGATGAATAATAACTTTTCCAATCCTGGTTAAAAGTAGTTTCCAAGCCTGTGGAGTTCACCTCTTCTTCAATGCTAACTGTGTCATCAATAAGAATGCCAATTTCCACATTGAAGTAGCAAGGGGATAGATACTGTGTCCACAATTAATCAAGATACATGGGGAAGGTATAGAGAAAAGTCTTCAAAAAGTTAAAGAAGCAAGGAAGCAGAATAAATGTAGAAATGGGAAAATCGATTTCCTTGGAATTTTTTTTCTAGGGTTTTGACTTCCCAAGTTAGTGGAAGTGCCAAAGAGTCAAAGACCAACATCAATGAAATAATTAATTTTGTACTGCCTAACTTAATAAAAAGTGAAAACATGTCATTCATGTAGAAATTTTAACAAATGAAAACACAAATGTGAAAGAATTTTCAAGAAAAAAAAAATTTCATTGGGGCTCAGATCTTAAATATTACTGAGTCTATCTAGAATATAAATATTATTTTCGACTTAAAACCATTGAACTGACTTTTCAATGTATTGTGAAATGGAGCTCCATCAGGCAAAAACATTATCTGATGCATTACATATGTTAATAGATTATATTGTTGAATCACAGATAAATATTTTTTTCCATTCAATATAGTATTCTGATGAAGAAATTGTGGCACCACATTTGGGTCTATCAGGTATTTCCCTATTAATAGGCCAGTTTCTATATGTTAAAAATGTCAATTCATAACTAAAAACATTTTCCAATTTTTTAAAGTTTATTTAATATGCTCATTACAAAAATAAGTTCCCTTTTACAAATTTTTTCATTCAAGAAGATTTATAAAAATGTGCATAAATAGTAAAACTACATTTTTTTTTTTTTTTTTGGGGGGGGGGGTCGATGCTGAATAGTATGTTCAGATGCATACAGTATTGTAGCCAGGGATGAGGAGTTGGAGTCAGAAATTGATTGTTTGTCCTAACTCTTTGCAAAACTAGGCCCTATTTGCCAAGTTATAATAAAATAAAGGATAACATTTAATTCTATTTTAATAAACTACTTTTTTTAAGAAAATAAGTAATAATAATAATAATAATAATAATAATAAATTGAAGCTATAAATATAATCAAATAAATACAAATTTTAAATTTTTTATAGCTATTTAACCTTTTATCCACATATATATATATATATATATATATATATATATATATATATATATATATATATATATATATATATATATATATATATATATATATATATATATATATATATATATATAAGGATAAAAATCTATATATTTATATATCACGATAATCACTTTTTATATATATATATATTTATACATATATATATATATATATATATATATATATATATATATACTGTCAAATGGGGGAAAGCTGGTTTATGTGAGCAAATGTGAGCAAGTTTAGAAAATGTGCTATATTTCATAATGGCAATACGTTATGAAATTGGGGAAAAGTTTTTTTGTTAGATAAAAAGACTATATATTTTAATATTATTTCAAATTAAAATTAATTTGAGGTTCAGTTCAAAAAAATTTCCCCATTTGAAAAAATTTTTTGGTTGAAAAAAATGCAAAAAAATTGAAGGTCTGCACAATCTAAGACTGAAGAGATCATCATTTCGCGTGGCATATAGAAAGTTGTAAATTAAGAGTTTCCATGTATATATAATTGCATTTAGTGATATTGTTTTTAAAAATTTATTAAGTGGTTTCACTTTTGAGGTAAAACGGGTAGGGGTAAAAACTGGTATGCGGGGTAAAACTGGTAACCTATTTTAACTATATTTTCATGTATAAATAATTTTTTTTTTTAGTTTTAATAATATTTTCCCATTATTATATAAATATAAATATAAATACTATAAATTATGTATTATATTACCATGTATTATATATTCTATATTTTGATAATTCGTAAAAAAAATAGGCCAAACTTTGCATTATAGTACACCAATATCTCAAGACCTACGTTACTTACAAGAAAACCAATTATATTTAGATCAGCGTATAAAGCTTATTACCCAAAAATGTTGTTAAAAAATAATATTAAAAGTATCTTTTTGTATTTAATTTTTTTTTTTTTTTACAACATCCACGAATAAGCTTTATACCCTGACATAATATACAATTAATTTTCTTATAATATCATGGTGGCGTGTCTGCATAATCTCTAAATATGATGCTCATTAATGCTAGTGAGTTTAAGTTTTACATGTTTTTGCATTTATTTTTTAACCCGTTTAATACTTGTATTACATATTTTTATTAACTAAATTAGTAAATCACAAACGTACGAGAAATAATAAGTAGATCTTAAAAGCTTTTTAACATTTTTAAAAAAATTTTTATTTTCCCTTGCAAAAATTACTAAAATCTTTATTTTCACATATTAATATTTTCTTCATTTATGAACATTTTAAGAAGATTAAAATTTGAAAAAGAAAACATTTAAGTATAGGTGTAACTTGAAAATTTCGATTTTTCATGACTTGACAAAAAAAAAAAAGCTAATTTTATTCATTTTCTTTAGTTTGGCCAGTATATATATATATATATATATATATATATATATATATATATATATATATATATATATATATATATATATATATATATATATATATATATATATATATATATATATATATATATATATATATATATATATATAGAAAAAACGATAATTCAAGAGGTAAAATGAGTCAGTTTGTAATATTTAATATATTTAATATTGGAAACCATTAGGAGTTTCCAATTATAGTTTTAGTTAGTTTAATTATATTAATTATTTTGTAGTTATTTAATTAAATAAATGACAATTATAACTCAAAAAAATTTAACCACTTTTCAAAAATTTAATTTTTAAATTTTCAAAAAAATTATGGAACTTCCAGAGCTTGAAGAGTGCTTTCGAAAATTCCAATTAACACCATAAAGAACAGTGTAAAGGTAAGAGTTTTCATCTAAATAATTGTACATTTTTGTTAGTTTGTAAAATATTTTAAGGTTTTACTTTTGGGGTAAAATGAGTCACTATATCTTTAACTATAAATAACCTTTTTTTTGTTTTTAATAATATTTTCCCTTTATTGTTTATCTATTACCTATATATAATGTCTTTGATATAATTTGATAATCAATTGACAACATAGCCTATTTCCTCTCTGCAGATGCCCAGAAAGTACCAGTACCAAAAGGTAGGTAGGTGTCAGGTGACTTATGTACACCCAAGTAGACATCTTACAGGCTATTATTGATGTTAAAGAGGGTGCAGGTATCAGCGATACCATCAGAAAATACAATCTGCCATTTGAAACCCTTTCAAGAAGGATAAGAGGTGAAGTTCAAAACCCCGGAAGAAGTGGTTGAGGTACAGTCTTTCTGAGTTGTGAGGAGAGGTGTCTCACAGAACAGCTAATACGCCTTAGTACGGAAAAAAAATTTTTTTTTGTAAAATAATTTGTTTAATTAGTATAAAATAATAAAACTTTTTTTAATAATATTAAGTGTTTAAGCAATATAAAAATTTATGAAAATAAAATTTATACTTTTCTACAAATATCTATGTTTAAAAATATAAAACAAGTTAGACATGTTTTTCTTACCCAAATTAATTTTACAACACCTTTAATACTCATTTAAATTTATATATTAATAAAAATACTAATGTACAATCATTAAATAATATTCAATGACCTATTATCCCCAGCAGAGTGACTCACTTTCCCCATTTCAATTTTGGCCACTTGCATTTTCAAATTTACAAAAATATTTAAGTTAAAATTTTTAATATTTTCGTCATGGTATATAACATTAAGGAAGATTTAAATTTGAGAAAAAACATTTAGCTACATATGGATGTAACTTGAAATTTCAATTTTTCATGACTTCACAAAAAAAAAAAACCCTAAATTTTGGCTCATTTCCCCCCGTTTTACGATATATATATATATATATATATATATATATATATATATATATATATATATATATATATATATATATAACTATATATATATATATATATATATATATATATATATATATATATATATATATATACTATATATATATATATATATATATATATATATATATATAACATATATATATATATATATATTAACAACCCTAAATTCATGTCTAGCTAAAACAGAGCTCTTTTCAAAATATATCAACTCTTAAATTAAAGTAATATACCACTAGCAGTTAACACAATGATTTATAATATATATATATATATATATATATATATATATATATATATATAATATATATATATCTATATATATATATATATATATATATATATATATATATATATATATATTATATATATATATATATATATATATATATATATATATATATATATATATATATATATATATATATATATATTATATATATATATATATATATTTATATATATATATATATATATATATATCACTATTCAATATATATATATATATATATATATATATATATATATATATATAATGACTTTTTGTTTTCTTTCTTTTCAGCTTTGTTGGATGGATGAATCCTGTTTCTTCTGATTTTTTTTTGACTGGAATGCATTTTGTTTAGTTTCTTTTCACATTGTGTTTTTGTTTTTTTATATAAATGTGTTTTTGCTTACAGTGTGTTAAAATTTAAGTGAAGTGATAAAAGTTATAAGGAAGGGGATTATACTTATTTAAATAAAGTGTGAACTTAAAAGGAAGGGTCTTGCCCTCAGAAATTAATGATTTAAGAAAGGTATTAAGAACAATAAAGACATAAAATAGGTTAAGGTACAGGGAATATCTTTTAAGGTAAAGTAAATTTCTTTTGTTTCATTTAAGGGTAAGGAATTAGATTTTGACCAATTGACCAATGCTATATTTTTATTTATGTTTCTACCTACAAGAACAAATAAAGTTAAACCTAAGTTGTTTACATTAGTTGAATGGAAATATAGAATGTACACCTCCATGCCAGAGAGAATCGCCTCAGTAATCCGTTCTGCACACTCCGAGGGACCCCTTCCATCAAAACTGCAGTCATTCATGGAAAATCAAAGTACAACCACAAGTCCCACCAGTTTGCAGCACTCAAGTACCAGAAACTATTCCATACCATAGGCAGGGGTCTTTCCTGTGGAAGATTTGGAAAGAGAAGAGCATACAGAGGTGAGGTGATAGGAGGAAACCAGAGGAAGAAAGAGTTTAGCAGAATGAGGAGAAGGATTGGAAGTTATAAAAATGTCTGATATGTTTGGTTTATCTCCAAACCAATCTGGGATACTAGTAGAGTTGCACCAACTGTTCAAGGTCATTCTGGATAAAGACATGATAGGCAAGTTCACCAGTTGTATCATTAAAACTAGAGGAAAGCCATTAGCAGTGGTGAACACTGAAAACATCCATAATGATGATTTCCAAGGGGAGGGGGGGGGGGAAATTGCATTTTGCAGCTTAGATACTAGTCAATAGAGTTAGGTTTCCTTCTGCAGGATTTTATCCACCGGAAGGTTTTCCTCCACCCCATCTTTTTTTCTAATTATTATAATTATATTAATCATTATTATTATTATTATTTATTCCTCTTCTCCATTCACTCAAGTGGTGAGTGGGGTGTGTGCATAACTTATTTTGTAGTTAGAACTTTTTGTTTTGTTATAATGTTAATGTTTTGTTATAAAGCTTATTTTTGTAAAATGAGTTGCTAAAGCAACATGTTGAGGGGCAAAAAGTCCCCAAGAGAATAGTCATGAGCCTGTAAGTTTTTTTTTTTGTTTTTTTTTAATGTTTATTAAACAATTTTATGTAAGTTTGCTTTAAATTTCTTTTTCTAATTTTTGTAAATATGTCCACAAGTCTTTCCTTTACTTTATGTTTTTATTTTTTGCTTGAACCTGAAGATACTGCAGCTGCTTGAAGATTATTTTATCATATATACACAAATAAAACATTTTTTTTTTTCTACTTAAGTACTATGCAATTTGAATGAGTGCAGCCTTTGAATGTGAGAGAGTGTGTGTTGCGAGTGACAAACCAACCACACTTGCCACTTGCTACTGCTAACCTCTGCCTGCTGCATGCTTCACCAGCCAACCGCTATTTTTTGTCATCATTTTGTTTTCATGGGAGACCTAAGACCTCTCATTTTGATATTATTTTAAAAAGTAACAAAGAAATTTAGCAGGAGAAGAAGAAGTCCCATTTAATTTAAAAGGTAGTTTGTTGTTTTATTATTTTCTAGTCGTTCTTAAAAGTCCGAACGACTAAGAATGACACACCTCTTATCGGAGCTACACGAAAAGTTTATTTACATATTTATTTCTAACGTATTTCATATGAATCCGAAAAAGATCTTTACAAGAAATACTATTCGTATCTCATCCTCTTCCGTATCATCATCTACATCTTTTCCGTTTTAACATTCACAGATGCATCCAAATGCGCCTCCCCAATCGTATGTACAATATATCATACTCCGCACCTGCATCCTTATTTTAATTTGAATCCGCATCAGCATCCGTATTCGCATTTGCATATACGTCAGCTAAATAATCATATAATTACGAGGTTTCAAATTTTAAAATTTTACACTCAGGTATGTAACAAAAACATGCAAGTCTATACATACTACTACATACATAATATACATATTATACATACTACTTTATACACTCATTGAAAAAAAGATGATTATATGATCACACAGGTTAATTTATTTGAGAAAAGTAAATTAAAAACGTCATTAGTATATATATATATATATATATATAATAAAGTATATATATGCTATATAATATTATATATATATGTATATATAGTTAGTTTATATATATATATATTATATTATATGACGGTGTAAATATACTATATATATATATATATATTATAGATATATATTAACTATACATCTTGGGTAATGTATCTATATATAGTAGTAGGTTATAGATATATACTTAATATATATCGTATATGTATTATGTACTATATAATAGTAGTATATATAGGTAATTTATTATATTATATATATATATTATATACCTCTATATATATAGTTATATATATGTATATATAATTATAAAGTATATAAATATATAGAATATATATATATTACCCGTATAACAATCTACATTTATAGTATAATTATGTATATCTATAGTAAATTATATATATATTATATTATAGTAATTATAATATATATTATAGCTAATATATATATATTAGAATAGTATTATATATATATAAGTACTATATAACACTATCATATAATTGATGTTGTATTGCCTCATTTTCCTCAAAAGTTTTCTTTTGTTTCCATTTTGAATATTAAAACCTAACACTATTTATAAAAACATTAGATTAAACTATATATTGATGTAATGATTATATAAAGAACATAATATATTAAAATAATCTATTAATTATAATGATAATTATTTATTTCAAAAAGGCGAGTCAGTAGGAGTCCTATTTTGTTTCGTTGTCGAAATTTATACCCAAATTTTTACTCCATAGTTGGAGTTAGCTATGGGGTAAGAAAATGATAACTCCATTTTTTAACCTGCTTGACCTTTTTGATCGCGAACGGTTAGTTTCTGAGGGTATTTTTTTACCTGCCTTGACTTTTTGGGCTTTGACCTTCTTGGGCAACAACCTTAATGTTTGAGAATCCTAATTTTTGAGAATCAATAATAATTTTTCGGATCGGCGTAGGAGTTAAGTCTTTGTTAGGTGAAGTTGATTTGTGAGAACCCTTTATTAGTTTGTTTTTGAAGACCATAAGTTTTTGGGGATCCTAGATTTTTTGGCACCTAAATTTTTTGGGGACCCTAATGTTTCCTTTGATGACATTCTCGAGTATTTTTTGCAACGATTACCTTCGAGTAAGTGTTGCGCCAACGGTTGGCGTCAGAACCGGGTCTGTACGGCGTATGCTCACTATTTTATGCCCTAATTTTTCGACAGTGGTTCATTTTTGCCCACGGTAAATTAATTTTTGGCTAGCCTTTGGTCTTCCGTGGGTCATGATTTGGCCCCGTATTTGGTTACCCTTTGGTCTTCATGGGTCAATTTTGGCCCACGTAAATTTTTTGGCCTCTCGTGACCATTGTGTTGAGCCCAAGTATTTTTGTCTTTCCTTTAGGGGCTTAGCCTTTTTTTATGTCTTAACATTGTTTGACATTGATATTTAGGCCTGACTTAGCATATACCATGGAGTCTGGTTTGGCCAGCTTAATTTTTTACCTCACTCATGGCCACGTCCATATTTTCGTTCTAACTTTACGCATGTATGGATACTCTAGACTTGAAAGCTACCACGTCGCATTGCGCACAAACACACACACACACACATCACATAACTGGGGTAATGTATTATTAAAATGTGTTTGGTAAATTATCTTGTCATTATAAACAATTCATCTTTTTTATCAACTTTTCAAAATTACAGACCCAAAAAACCGGGCTTGCCGGCGTAGCGCACACACACACACATGGGTCAAATTTTGGTTTTCTATTGTGGAATGTGTTCCCAGAGTTCTAGTAAGAGTCATTAAGTGATGTTCATATTAGTGTTCTAGTGAGTAATTGAGATGAGGTGAGTGCCAGGTGAGTGCGAGGTGAGTGCCAAGTGAGGTGCAATTGAGTGCCAATGATGCCAAGTGAGTGCCACATGAGCGCCACCTGAGTGTCACCTGAGGCAAGTGAGTGCCAACAGTGCACTGAGTGCCACTTTTTTTCAAGCTTATTCTATGCCTCTGAGCGTGGAATGTAGCCCTAATTGGGTGTTCTACCTAATGTAGTTAAGGATATGAGGATTTCGATGATGGGTGG
>JABUQX010075910.1:0-15385 GCA_015478945.1 Trachelipus rathkii
ATCACATACTCGATAGAAATTATTCTTCATAATAGGAAAAATTATAATCTTTGCTAACTATGCATTCGCACGGATAATATCTCCTATACCATAAATAAAACATATTTTTAAACAACTTTGACTTTTGTTCTATTAGGCAGATCTACTCTATGGAATTTCGGTAATGTAGTTGTGCAAGTGAATATCTTGCTACTCAAAGACTATCTTAAATCGTTTATAGCCAAAAAATCAAAAAATTCGTTACTATATATTATAATATATATATATATATATATATATATATATATATAATATATATAATATGTAAAATAATCTAGGAGCCTTACGTTAAAACTAATACTAATGTAGAACAACAACAATACCAAATATTTCTAAATAAAATTTGTCTTGATTATAAAATTCAACTATATATTTAACAACTACTTACAGTAAGTAAGTCTATTTTTAAATTATTCCAAAAAGTGAAAGAGAAAATTCAGCAATGGCTCATATTAAAATTGAAACAATAAATGATTAAGAACAAACATCTCCGTTAAGACTACGAATTACCATATGACCCTTCGTGACACTTAAACAAATTCTACGCTTAAACGAAATGCCAGAGAGGCTATTCTGCCACAGAAGAGAAGGAATTAGAAATTGTTGGATTAGAGTCGCGTCGCGAGAATAATTTTGCAGCAATTCTAGACCTCTTAAAGGGGATGAAATTTTCACGTATGGAAATATGCATGATAACTTCTATGTCATATCCTAAATACTCACTGAGGGAGCATTCTCTACTACACCATTATACTTTCCTATATACAATCTCAACAGTTGGTAGTGATTCACAATACGCTTATTATAATACTTATATATGTGCTCGATCTGTGATTAATCTTATATTTACAAAGTCAAGGGCTGCTAGCGTTGATCTATGATACCCGAATATAAATAACATTTATTATTATTTATCGTTAGAATAACTATACATTATTATTATTAATTATTATCTATTAAATTTACTTATTTATATATTATTATTAATTATTATATTATTTAAATTTATTTTTTATATCTTATTAATCTATTATATGTTATTATATCATTCTTATCATTATCATATTATTATATTATTATTATTATTATTATTATTATTTATTAATATTATTTAAATGATATATTATGCAGTTATATTATTATTATATACTATATATTAATTCCTATTACTTTATTATTAAATTATTAATATTATTATTTATTAATTATTAAAAATTAATTTTTTATTAATTATTTAATTAATTTATTAATAATTATTTAATTAATTATTTTTATTAATTAATGTTTCTATCATATTTATTTTATTATTAATAATTCTTATTATAATTGAATTATATCTTTGAGGTGTATTATATATATTATGTATTATATATTACTATATATTAAAATTTTCTATTAATAGAACTAGTAATCGGGACTTCCCTTGAGCATTGAAATAGCCGTCCATTTTAATTAAATATATTAACTAAATTTTATTATTATTATTTATTATTATTATTATTATTATTATCTAATGTGATTATCCACCTTGATAAAATTAAAAGATTAATATTATCTATTATGAAATATACGTGACTGTTGTATATTAATATTAAGTGTAAGGTATTATAATAAAATTAATCACAAGTTTATATTTTTATTATTAATAAATTGTTATTCCACTTAATAATTAATATAGATATTATTAATTATACTCATTTATTAAATTTATTTATTATTTAATTTGAGCTCTTATCAGAAAAAAACAATATAAATTTTTATGTCACTTTATATATTATGAAATACTAGTGATATGATGTGATTAGGTCATTGTATATTTCATTATTATTTCCAAACACGAATATAAGCCCATTAAGCCCATAGTGCGACTCGAGAAAGCCCAATCCGACCCCTGACTGGTTTTAAAGCCAAATCCCAGTGGGAACTTCCTGCTTTTGGCTGTGACACACAATACGCCCAACGAAACCTGCATCAAATACTGCAAATTTAATTGCCATATATATAATATATATATATATAATATTCATATAAATATATATCAAAGCTTACCAAATATAATAAACTTTGAGGGGAAAATAAGATAAATACATTAATATATACTATATAATATTATATTATATATATGGCCCAAAACTTAAAGAAAGTTACCCGCAATGATATCCTATCGAAAAACTAAGATCCCAGCTAATTGATGACTTTTCCAATCTTTGCAATCAGCGTATACCGATATCCACCTTTAATTATTATTTGATGAGTAAAAATTTAATTAATATAATATTTATTATTAAATCAAATTATTTTTTATTATTTTAATTATTACTTATTATTATTATTTATTATTATTATTATTATTTTATCATATTATTAATATTTTTATTTTTATTTTATATTTATATAATTCTGATCTTATAGTTCACCGGTTAATATTAATTCGTTTATAATTAATTATTATGATATATAAATTAATTATAATTATTAGGATAATTATTATTAATTAACTCTATAATTAATATTAAAATACTCATTCATAATTATTAATACTATAATAGTGAAATTTATTACATATAGTCTATAGTTAATTTAAAATATATTATATTGATGAACGACTTATAATTTTTTATTTCATGATAATATTGTATGAATTTTATGAATGGTTTTTATTATGAATGAATTTACTATGAATAGGTTTTATTAGATAGTAGTAGGTAGCCAGATAGTAAGTTCGCTAGGAAGTATTAATAGGGTGGTGGAGCATAAGTGGGAGTATTGTTTAATGTCGGATTTGGTAGTAGATATTAGAGAAATAGTCCCTATAACGTAGAAAATGTTTCTTCATCCACTAATGACTGTTAGCCCTATTAGTTGTCATTTACTGCTTCTTACCACTATTCATATGTTGTAACGATTATGAATTAGCAAGTATTTATATTTACTATCGGTTTATATAGAGCGTGATCAATATTCCTTAAATGTAGTACAAATTTTATTTTATATTAATATTTTTTTTAATATGGTTATGGATTGTAATGAGTATTTTTTATTATTATTGATTATCAATTCGCTATTACTTCTCTTTACTCTATCTTTTTAGATCAATTCATTATTTTATTGCGAGAATTATTATTATTTTATTATTATTTTATAATTATCTACTTATTTATAATAATTGTTTTCTGGTTTACAGATCTATTATATATGTATCGTATTTATTCTTATTATTATTATGATTGATATAGATTTATTGTTTAAATTATTATGAATATTATTTTATTAATTATTATAAAATTACTATGTATTATATAAATTTAATAAATTTCTATTTTTTAATTATTTTTATTAATATTATTTATTTATTCTTAATTTAGCTATGTCACTATAATTATTATTTCATATAAATTTATTTTCTAAAATTTAAGCAACTTTAATATAATTACTAAATTAATATATTAATCGTTATCATCTATAATTGTTTCCTTTCATTCTTATTATTAATTATTTTCATTCATTAATGTATTTTTATTATTATTATTTATTATCTATTATATATAGTATTATTATTTATCTATTATTATATAATTATTATTTATTATCTGTTTATAAAAAAGTTATTATGGTTAATTTTATTATAGTATTATATATGAGATATTTTTATTATTATTATTGGTAGAGTATATAATATTATATATAATTATTATCATCATTAATAATATCTTAGTGGAAATATTTACCTTTCTATATGAACAGAAAAAATACATAAAATTATAATTATCATATTATCATTATCATTATTCATCTTATTATTATTATTTTTATTTATTTACTTATATTATTATTTATATTATTATTATTATTATTTTAATTATTACCCTTAATTATCCTTAGGATATTATTAAATTAATTATATTATTGTATATTATTATTATTAGCTATTTATTATTTTTATCTATGATAAAGAATATTATTATTATTAATATAATCTGATTTATTATTAATTATTATTATTATTATTCACTTTATTGATATATTATTTATTATTACCATATATTAATTATTTATTATATTATTATTATTTATTGTTATATTATTATTATTATTATATATTAATCTATCTAACGAATTATATTAGATTTTATTATATTTTTTATTACTTATTATATTTTACTATTATTATTTATTATTATTATATTGTATTATTATTATTATTATTTTATAATTATATTTCTCTATTATTATTATTAATTTATTAATATTTACTTACATTATTTAATTATTAATTATTAAGTTATTATTATGATATGTATTTATTTATTATAATTATTATTATTTATTATTATTATTTACAAGATGGAAACGAATGTCTGCCGAACCATTATTATTATATTAATTTTAATTATTATTATTCTATTATAGTGTTATTATTGATATTATTATTAATTATTATTAATTTAGTAATTAAATTATTATTCACTATTATATTTATTATTATTATTATTCTTTATATATTATTTATGTATTTATTAGTATTATTATTATATTCTGTTATTATTAATATTATAATTCACACTTACTTATTTTATCTATAATTATTAATTATAAATATTACTTATTTATTATTAATTATATTTTATTAATCAATATTAATTATATTATTATATATAATTATTTAATTATATTATTAATTATTTAATCTTATTTATTAAATTATTAATTATATTATTATATTATTATTATTATATATTATTATTAATTTTCGTTATTATATTAATTTTTAATGTAATTAATTATAATTATTATTATTGATTAAATTATTATATTATTTAATTATTTAATTCATTTATAATTAATATTAATAATTATTATTATTAAATTTATTAATTAATAATTATTATTATATTAATTATTATTATATTGATATTATTGTTATATTTATTTATTATTAATATTATTATTTTAATTATTACATTATTATTATATTATATTATTATATTTATTTATTATATTATTATTAATTATTATATTATATTTTATATTATTAATTATTATTATTATTAGTAGTAGTAGTAGCTATAAGTAAGTTAATAGTATAGATTTTTAATAACACCATTTATTTGAGTAATAGTATTGAATATATAGAAAAAAAAAGGAATTAAAAAGCACTGATGTATTACATCTCAGAGTATAGCTTATTAATTTTAGACGTGTCATTTATACTGTTAATTTAAATATTAGTTGTAGAATTTAAATTACCAGTAATTAGCAATATTTTATATAAGCATATTAATATATTATTATATATAGCGTTTTATATTATTATTATATATCTTATTATTATTATAAATTAATTATTTAATTATATAATATTATTATATATTATTTATAATTATTATATTAAATTATTAAAATTTATAATTTAATTATTATTATTATTATATATAATATTTATATTATTATTATTAATTGCATAATTTTAATTAATTTTATAATTATTAATATTTCTGCTGTTAATTTATTATTAATTAATTATTATTATAATTATAATTTATTATTATTATATATTTATATTATTATTTATTATTTATTATTATTATTATTCTAATATGTATTGTTATTAAATTATGAATACTATTTTATATATTTATTAATAAATTTAACTATTATATATATCATGTAATTATACTTCATTATTCTATATTATATTATTTGTAATTTAATTATTATTAATTATTATTATGCATTATTATATTATATTATTCATAATAGTATTATTATTATTTATATATAAGCTATTATAATTTATTATTTAATTTATTAATATTATTTAATTATTAATATTATTATTATTATTATTCTGATTTTAGTGATTCCTCATCTAAATCTTGAATGAGTGCTATTACATAACTATGAAGCTTATTATAGCTATTATATTATTATTATTATTATTATTTAATTGTATATTTATTGTTATTATTATATTAATATTATTATTCATTTATATATTAATTTAATAATTATATTATTATTATTATTATTGTTATTATTACTTATTATATTATTATTATTATTATTATTATTAATTTATTTATTAATTTATTAATTAATTAATTATAATATAATTTATTATAAATAATTAATCATTATCATTATAAATTATCAGTATTATTATTACTATATTGAATTCTTCATTAGTATCATCAACTTATAAATTTATCTTATTAATTTCTCAGAAAATTAATTATTCTATATATTATTATATGTAATTAATAATAATATTATCAATTTTTTTGTTATTATTGTTATGTATTATTTATTATTATTTTTAATTCTATTAAGTTGAAGGGCACATGATTTAAGATTTATATTTATTTAGGTGGAATTATATTATTATTTATTTAGATTATTTATTATGAAACCATTATTATTTGAGTGGTCCTTCATCTATATCTAAGTTCATAAATATATTAGTTTTAATTACTTTGAAAAGTATTCACTTTTGGCAATGTAGAAAGAATTAATGTAATATTAAGTATTATTTATTATTATTGTTATTTTATTGAGTGAGATCATATAACTCGAACATTATTACTATATTACGATTATTCAATCTAGTTATCTTATATTATTATTATTATATATTATGTAGTTAAGACTATAAAAAGGTAATCTAATTAATCATATTTTTGCACCAGTCGAGTATGTATCATATGTAGATGTTTTCGGTACAGCATACTTTATTTTGGTCTGCAATGACGGAAAGACGTCCCCTAGTGAAAGCACCTTATTACTCATCTATATTAATTTTCGTAAAATAATATAAATATGTAAACACACATGAACACTCCATTCACGATGAGACACTAAAACCATATCTTTATGAAGTTATGATATGAGAATCCTTTGAATATTATTAATTTATTATTCTTATTATTATTATTATTAATTATTATTATTATTATATTTTTATTATTAAACTTATTATGTAATCATAAGTTGATTATTATCTATTATTATCAACTTATTATTACTTATTATTATAGTATTATTGCACTTTTCTTTAATATTTATTTAATCTTCGTTCATTTCACCTTTTGGCATAATATATATATTCCTCATATATAGTATCCACAACTCGGGGCTAGTAGGTAATATAATAATAAGCCCGATATAAGCTATTATAACACACAATAGAGTATAGTATAGAGGCGAGTATATTTAATAATATTTATATATATATATTTATATATAATATAATATCTATAATATTTATAAAAAGATATTATAATAATACTATATATAATATACTATAATATATATATTTATATACATATAATATAACTGTATATTATAGTATTATATAGTATTATATATATATAATTAAGCTGTATTTAATATATATAATATATTATATTTTGTATATATACAATAAGTTTGTATATATATATAAATAATAATTAGCTTCTTTTATAATCATAAAATACATATAATAAATTAAACATTATTATGATTATAATATATATTTATATAATTAATATTATATACTCAAATATAATAATATATATATATGAATATATATATATAATATTAATAAATATATATATATATATATATTTATTATAATATATATATATATATATATAATATTATAATAATATTATATAATATATTAATATATTATAATATATATTAAATTAATGATATTATTAATATATTAATATTAATATATAATATATAATATATGTATATATATTAACTTTCCACGGATCTCGGGATTAATGGAAGAATTATCTAGAATTCAATAAATAAAGAGGAGTATTTCTTAACATAATCTATTACTATTTGAACCAAAATAATATAAAATTGAGATATAATGCACTTTTTTTTTATTGATTTAATAAATATATATGTAAGTATATTTGTTTTTTTTAAATTTAAAACTATAAAAAAACTCTATATATAACTATATGTAGTTTTAGTTATTGTTTTATATAGTTTATTTTTATTATTGAGTTTTTTTATTATTACATTTTCTTATTATTTAATCAAATACCATGAATTAATACCATCTTTATTGGGCATTTTGAAAAGTTTTCTAGAAAATAAATTTAAATAATAAGAACTTATTAACTTTGATAAATTGTTCAAGGAGTGACCACATTAACATAAAAATCTCCAATACCTCTCACAATTAATATCCACATCTTCGAAAACTGGAACAATAGAATCACAACCAACAGAAAGAATAAAACACACATAACAACAAACACGGGCAACTTGCATAACACATCGGCTCTAAATTATTCTGTATAGTCGTAGATAACTTGTTTTTTTATTATATTATTATTACTATTTAGTTAGATATTAAATTAATTATATTATTCCATTTATGATAGAGCGACAATTTTCATTACTCATTATTTTTTTTATTAATTAATATTATTATTATATTATTCATTATATTATTATTATTATTAACGTGATAATTAATTGAGATGAGTATTTATATATATTAATATATATATTATTGATTTATTATTATTATATATAATAATTATTAATTATTAATTATTATTATTATAAATCCTCATTATAATTACTGGAAATTAATAAGGTGATAAAATTCGTAATAAATGTAATAAAAGAATATGACTTTAAATTGTAATAGTCTGTTCAAAACCATCCTAATGCTTTCTTTTAAATGGGATTTTACCCTCTAGTTCACCCCAAAACCGGTTTACTTCAGATAGGAATGAGTTAGATAATAAAAAGTATAAATATAATTTCCCTTTACTCGTTGTGGAGCAATTAGAGTCGAAAGAATAAATATTTCCATTCGAGTTTATTTTATTAATATCATAATAAATCAACTTAAACACTCTGTCTACACAAACTACCATACACACAACATAATATATATAATATATATACTATATATATATAATACACATATTATATATATATATATATATAATATATATATATTAATAAATATATAATATATCTATATATATATATATATATATATATATATATAATTAATAATATAATATATTTTATATAAATATATATATCAAAAAACTATAACAAATAAATAAGTACTCATATATATCATATATAAACTCTTAAATATTATAGCGATAAAAATAATGAGAGAATACTAATTATATATATTATTATATATATATTATAGTAGGAGCACATATAAAAAAACATACTATTAGCGTATTATATAATATTATAATATATAAATTATTATATTATATAATATCTTAGTATGTATAAATAAATATAATATAATATATGTCAGTATAATAATGCATGTGTATATATAGGGTGACATTATTAGTGAGATTAAAAAAATACGGTTACATTTCTAACAGCATAATCAAAATTGCGATTTGCCAACTAAAATTGAACTTTTAGAGTTATCCGGATCCCTTAATTTTGTGTTTTATGTAAAAAAAAATTCATATATTGTTATTATATAATACTAACAATAAATTAAAATGATGATCAGAAAGATAGGAAATTTTAAAATATTAAAAAATAAATAATAAAGGATTCGATATGTTGCGTGAAATTATGATAGTTTGCTTTTTTTGTAATTTGTGAAAGTTGAAGTGCAATGACAAGGCATCCCTCGCATTCGTCAGAAGTTATTTTGGGTTTGGGTATTTTTGTTGTTTGCTAAGTGACTATTATTTAAACGTGTTCTCAAGGGAGATCAATCTCTGTGTTCCATTTGGACTCAGCGTATTCGTATTGCAGTTATACCCTATATATTCCTAAACCTAGATGGATGTATCTTTGACGTACTTTTTTTCTCTTGTTTTATGGGTTTTCTTAAAATGATATTTTGTGCGTTAGAAAACTATTTATACGGAGCTCATATCTCGTCACGAATCCCCCGGTAATTGCAACTTACGACGGCTAAAAAGTAATATAAAATATTGAATTGAAAAAAGCAAGCTCCTTGGTGAAGATACAAAAGCTCTTTGATATGATAAAATAGACTATTTACTTTTACTTGATAATATAATAATATTATATACTTGGCTAAAACATAAGTTTTCATACTTAAAGTCATTTCTCACATATAAGGCGTGTTAGGTTAACTAAGCTAGTATAATTATCAATTGAATTTACGCTAAACTTTTCTTTAGATTACTGAGTGGAGAGCAGAGATGAAGATATTATGTCCTCGTTCTAACGCTAATATCAGAGGTAAAATGCAATCAGGATAAAGAGCTTTTCCTAATTCTTTAGCATCTCCACACTTAAAAATAGATGTTGTTCGGGAATAAATCAAAAATGGAGCAACTATTTCCCTCCTAAAGTCAATCCGATTTCGCAAATTCGGTTTTTGTTTGCGTTCTCTCTCCATTTTCATGAAAAGTGGTGGACAAATAAATTAAAAGGGTATAGCAAATTTGAGTTGCCCAATCAATTAAAATTTTTAAATTATTCTTTTTCTCAAGCTTGGAAAACCCTAATATTATATATATACATACCATGATATAATACTTATATATATATATATATATATATTATTATATATATATAGATATATCTAATTATAAATATATATCTATTTATATTTGTATCTTTGAGAGTGAGGATGGGTGTTGGATGGTGGAGTAATCTTGTTACGGTGTCAGTAGTCAGGAGGAGGGTGTGGATGGTGGAAGAACTTGAATACGGTGATAGTAGTATGAGGAAGGCGTTGAGGTGGATTAAAGAGTGGGAAGATCTCTTAGCTCGAAGATCAAATTTCGAGTAGAGCTGATCAAGGAAGGGTAGAAGTGGTGGACTGAAGGAGTTGATTATACCCTCGCCGCGCGTTGTTTAACCTAATGTTGGAATGGGTGAGAATGTTGCTTGAAAGATGACATCTAAACGATGTATAATTATTATATTACATGTGACTGTGGGTAATTAGAGAGGAATCTCTCTGTTGGACCACTTGGCGCAGGTGCATAAAAAGAATAGCTAGATAAAAAGAATCTGGGAGCTGGATCGAGCTCGCAATTAAGGAGAGAGCAGTATGGAATAGGAAGGTTGAAATACAATAGACCTTATGTTTTGCATTAAAAAATTGTTGGCAGAGAAGATCTTTGAAGGAATTTAACGAGAAGCCCACACTAGCTTCATAAATTTAATGAAAGTTGACTATGTATTAAAAAAATAAAACAACAAACAAAAATATAAAAGAAAAAAAATAAATAAATAAAACAAATCAAAACTTTGTTGTAGTTTATTGTCTCGAACGAACTCAGATATAGGATTCAACTTAACCTAGATCCCTCTGTGAATAGGTTTAGAAGAAAGAGGGTAAAAGAGTTTGGAGAAAACTAACCACACCATTAAAAAGTACGCAATAGAGTATGGTTAAATTATAAAGTAAGGATAGGGTGTAAAGAAGTGAAGGTTTGGTTTTTAGTGGAGACTGGAAGTGAGGTCAGACGGTAGTGTTTTGTTCCTTGCTTTAATATTGTTATTGAATCAGCCTGATCAAAAGTTTAAATAAAGAAATTAATAAATTTCGAAGGGAAAACATATGTGGTATAAAGGCTTCACACGGAGTGACCCAGCTTGTTCGGTTGGAATGAGAGAGTTAGGAAGTGTTGTGAGACGAGTGTGGTAAGTTTCGCAAAGCTTAAAAGGAGGGCAGCGATTAGGACAATGGATTTGAAGAGCAAAAGTTAAAGCGATTATGAATTTAGCAGCCGTTACGAAGGAAATTATTGAGAATCCTTATTGACGGCAAGGGAGTAACATAAGGTGGGATTCAACTTAGAAAACTTGGTGGGTTCTTTTACGATGAGTGGAGATTGAGTAAGAGGGAGTTAGAAAAGTTAGACAATTGAAAAATATGAAACTAAGTGTTACATTTATAACCACAATTATATAGAAAGATCAGATTATAGATTTAAAAGAGTGAAAAAAAAATAATTTTTAATAGTTGTACAATGATAACCCGACATATGAATATAAGTCTGAAGACTTGCGAGGAATAAAATTGAGGGAGCAAATAGAGATCCGCAAACCGCGGAGTGAATGTGTGAATAGAAACAGATGATTGAGTAGCAAAAACGAAGAGACAGGGTTAAATAGAAGGAGTGGAGTGAAAGAGAAGGTGAAAAGCAGCGCTTCGGTAGTAATAGGATTGATATTGTAGTAAGGCTGGGTGGTGGGATGGAGGATAACACGATGGAGAAAATGTAGGGGATTGAAGTCGGCCAAGTAGGGTGGAGGTTTAGAGAAGGAGACTGATACCACCAGAGGAAGATCAAAGAAGAAGGTGGATAGGTTGTGTGGAGGAGGACTCTTTTGAAGCAAGACAAGTGAATTCCATGACGCGAGAAATGAAAGACGTAAGATAAATATATATATATATATATATATATATATTATATATACTATATATATACTATAATATACTTATAGTATTATTACCTATTATATATATATTAGATATATATATATATAATATATATATATATATATATATAAATATATATATATAATAATATATTATATATTATAATATATTTATTATATATATATTATATATATATATATATATATATATATTATATATATATATATATATATATATATATAATCTAAATATATATATATATTATTATATATATAATATAATATATATATATTATATAATATTTATATATATATATATATATATATAGTATATATTATATATATATATATATATATCATATATATAGTTATATATATATATTTTATATATATATCTAGATATTATATATATATTTACACACACCATCAAAACATATAATATATATAATATATATATATATATATAAATATATAATCAAATTTATTAGGTCCTGTGTAATATATATATATATTATTATATATTTACTTATATATATATATAGTATATATATATTATTATATTATATTTATAATATATATTAATATATATATATATATATTATATAATATATATATATATATAGTATATATATATATAATTATATATACATACATGTACATTATATATATCTATATATATATATATATATTATATTAATATATTATAATATATATATATATATATATATATATATATATATAATCTATATATATATATATATATCATATATCGTTTTTCTTCGCTTTCTTTATCCTCACTTTGGCCTCAGATTAGGATTGAAGTACGCAACATATACCGGAAACGGAATAGTTAAGTAGAAGAGAATGATGCAAGTCGAACGGAAATTAAATCCCCCCATGCCCTCCCTTCATACCCTTAAGTGCGAGCCCAAGCCCGAGACCGAGCCAAAAATCCACTCTAGGTTTTCACAATGTAAGGAGGATTCATTCCCTGAGTCATACCCAAAACCATTTCCCCTCACAAAATCCCGCCATTCACTCCTATTATACACCCTCAATTTCGCCTCTGCCAAACTCACATTACTTTTCTTCAGACGTCCCTTTTACTGAGTCAATTGACCTTTTCTTCAGTCTCCCGGTCTGTCGATTCCCAGCAAGCTCACCCCTGTAAATCCGCTTATCCAACTATTATCACCCGTCATTTCCATATGACAAAACAATCTTAATGCATTCTCATTTATTTCCTCATTCATATCTCTCTTCACACCACACAATTCTCTAACATGTTCATTCCTCATTTTATCAATTCTTCTCACACCTAACAAGCCCTTAAGATTATCCATCAAAACAGATTGTATCTTAGATCTGTACCTCTTATTCCAAACCATTGTTTTAATACTATACATTAAGAACGTAAACATCATACCCTCATGACTAACCCCAGAGCACTCAAAACTTAGTCCCTTTACATTCACCAAGGATTTGGTTACACCAACCACATTCATATTATTCACAATTTTCCTACTAAACTCTGCATCATCCATTCCCTTTCCATCCAATATTTAACATAAATATTTAATCTTAGATACTTGTTCCAAGTGCTCAGCACCCAACTTGATTTCAAACTGCGTACTCTCCTCCAGTACCACCATAACCTTACTCTTCTCTACACTTACTTTCAAATCCCATCTTTTACACATCCTGCCAAATCCATCTACCAATTTTGTCAATCTTTCTTCAGATTCGCCACACAAAACCAAAACAAAAAAAATAAGCAGTCACGTTCCACTTTTATATTATCTTTCAGTCTAACACCATCGCTTGCCTCACCTACCTTTAATTCTTTCATCACCCCATCCATATAAAAAATAAATAGCCATGGATACAAAACACATTCCTGCATCACGCCACTCTTAATATTAAACCGTTCACTCTTCACTCCAGTTATTCTTATACATGCGTCGCTATCGAGATGCATACTTTTGATTCCATTCGGAAGCCTACCACCAACACCATATATCACTAAAACCTGCCACAGAGCTGCCCTATCTTGTCATACGTCTGTTGCAATTTTAAAAATATTAATTACAATTTATTCCTCTTCTCTCTCATTTGCTTCAGTGTAAAAGTTTGACCTACACATCCTCTATCACTTTTAAATGCACTTTGTTAATCACCAATCAGCCAATCAGTCACTCGACGTACTCTTTCAACCAAAATACCAGCATATATCTTCCCTACAACAATCAATTAACTATTTCCCTTCTAGTTTCTACAGTTTCCCTTATACTTACATAAGAGTACCATCACTACTCTCCTCCAGTCCTTCGGAACTACGCACTTCAAAAAAAATTTGCTAAACATCTTCCATATCCAGTCAATCACAATCTCGCCTCCATTCTTGATTATTCCACCAGTAATTTCATCTATTCCTAAAGATTTACCATTCTTCAACTTTCTCACTCTACCTATCACCTTCTCCACACTAATTACCTTATCCTCAAAATACATACTTCTTCTTACATTATTAAAGCCACACACATTCACTATTACCTCTTCATTACTTCCAATATTATGCAGATTTTTGAAGTGTTCCTTCCACACTCTTCTCACGTCCATTTTATTAGTCAAGAAAGAACCATCCTTGTTCATTTTTCTATGAAGATTTCCCTTAGTCTCTTTCTTAACCTTTCGTAATTCCTTCAACAAGAACAGCTTCCTTATTCTCTTGTAACTTCCCATTCACTCTCCTTCCAAACTGTTCATTTTCCTATTCTTTTCTCCTACGTATGTAACTTTTAGTCTTAAGTTTTTCCTCCTTATTTATTTCCATACACTTTCTTTCGAGACCTAATTATTGGCTATTAGCACATTCAACCAAGCCTCATTTTTACTTTTAGCTACTTGCATCACCTCTTCATTCCACCACTCTATATTGACATTCTTACTTCCTACTTTATCACACCCACAT
>JABUQX010075911.1:0-10000 GCA_015478945.1 Trachelipus rathkii
AATTAATAAAATACTAATAATAATTAATAATAATAAATAATCATAACAATCTATAATAATAATTAAAAATTTTATTATATTTATATTAAATTTGTTTTCAATTATATTTCTAATAACAAAATTTTTTTTTACTTCTAAATTATAATTAATAAAATAAATATAAAATAATAATAATCATAATCATAATAATAATAATAATAATAATAATAATCAATAATAAAAAATAATAATAATAATAATAATAATAATAATAATAATAAAAAAGATATAATAAGATTAATAATAATAAAATAATTAATAATAATAATGGATAATGATAAAGATAATGATATGGGATAATGATAATAATAATAAAAATAATAATAAAATATATAATAATAATAAGTAATAATAATAATAATATAATAATAATAAAAAAATATATTTTAATCAAAATTAAATTTATAAAAAACAATAATAATAATAAAAAAAAAAAAATTAATAATAATAATAAATTAAATTAATAATATAATAATAATAATAGTAATAATACAATAAAATAAAAATCATTACAAGCATTGAAATTAAAATTATAATTATAATTATAATATAAAATAGGATAATTATAATTTTAATTTTATTATAACGATAATTTGAATAATGATTATAATATAATAATAATAATATATAATAATAAAATAATAATTAATAATAATACTAATAATAATAATAATAATAATAATAATATATAATAATAATTAATAATAATAAATAATAAAATAATAATAATAATAATAATAATAATAAAATAATATTAATCTGAAAATTAAAATTCTTCCAACTACTGTAGAACGGGAGCTTTAAAGGTAAAATCATTCATTTGCCCTTTGACAACGTGAGTAATCATCTCAATTCATAAATAAGTTCAAGTGCCCATTCCCAGATTACCCAATTCCAAGGTGGCGCTTATTTTAAGATTCAGATTGGAAGGGTACCTAGTTCAAGGTAACAGTCCAAGGTAAACCATGTGCAAAGAATGCCAATCCTAAAGGTAACCCAAATCCCGAGCCCCAATCCAAAGGTACTTATTATAAACCCATCCAAGTACCCCCAATCCTAAGTACTTTTCCATTGACCTAATCCTCCAATAATAAATATAAAATCTGCTTATTCGTACTAAATAAAATATAAATTACAAAACCGTAAACATCACAATAAAAACGTTAAGATTTAATTAACAAACAACTTCCAAAGAATTGCTTAGTATAATTGAGTGATTATCTCTCACATCTTTAAACTGCACCTCTCACAACCTTGAACACACTCACTCCTTAGCCGGAGCCGCACTGAGCCGGACCGGAGCCGGAGCCGGAGCGGAACCGGAACCTGGGTATGAAAAATTAATTGGCGAACCATATGAGGCCGGAGCCGGAGCCGGAATTAAAATATAAAAATTACCGGCTCCGCAGCCCTGCCTTTAAACAGACCTACACAACACAACACAACACACCACACCACACACACAAACACATCACACACACAACACACACACACCTCACATTTTAGATTACATACACTCCTCAAAACTCTCTGAAAAACCTTTCATAATCTCAAATACTTCACATTCTTGTAATCTTTCCGCATTTAGGAACTACAACTCACAACCGTCCCATTCTCGCCATCCGACTATATCTATATCCGGTGGGTGTTTACGTTATCCGCAATCTGAAATAATAACTACTTTTCAGATGTATTTCCAAGTAAAAACTTTTACATTTCATGAAATATTATATATCATATATAATATATATATATATATATATAAATATATATATATATATATATATATATATATATATATATATATATATAATATATATATATATAATATATATATTTATATCTATATATATATATAATATATATACTATATATATATAGTGGCGTATCCAGGATTTTTTTCGGGGGGCCAGACAAAATTCGTTATTAATATTATAATATATATATATATATATATATATATTATTAACTATATATCTATAAATAAGCCTAGTTATCATTTTAACTATGTATTAGAGGTTTTTGATCCCTTAATGGGTTAGAAGCGTAAATACCTAAATTATAGTAATTCATGACAAACTCTTTATCAATATATTTGATTATACGAGCCTCAATAAATATAGAATATCATGATAATGAGTCATTAAAATTTTGTTAAGATAAATAAGAAATTCTCATTTATAAGCTTTTATTATTAAGATTTTATATTTTATTTTACAACTAACACTAATAATTTTATAAATTATATATTTTATTCAAACCAATGTCTAAATATATATTAATATAATTATATTATATAATAATATATAATTATATTAATATATAATATATATTATATATATATATAATAATATTATATAATAATATTATATTATATATTATATATAAATATATATATATATATATATATATATATTAAATTAATATATAATAATATAATATATATTAATTATATTAATATATAATTAATATTAACACTCTGGATTATTGCTATACTAAAACTGGATTATGTATACTAAAATGCAGTGTAGTAAGAGAAAGAGAGGGAGAGATTGATATCTTAATTAGACACTATCTTTAGTCCTCGAGAATGCTTGAGAATGAGACTCTCTGTGTTTTATTTTTCACATTTAATATAAATTTCTATTATTAATGTTATAACGCTATAAAATTAGACTTGTCTTATTGAGATTTTTATGATATAATATTAATCCAAACTTAGATATTAATTTATTTTTTTCTTTACATGATAAACCTTTGTATAAAATTAAAACTTTTATCCTTATATTCAATCTTGTTTTGGTATTATTTAGATGAAAAGTTACAATTTAATTATAAGTGGATTTCTTTTTGTTAAACTAAGCATCTGTGTCCGACTAAACAATGTTATATTGACAAAATAGTTAATGACATAATCACGATAAATTATATAATCAATATGGCAGTATTACAGTTAGGAGGGATATCCGATTATTCATTCTTAACTCTCACAACAAATTTATTCTCTACTCATTATAATGATATGTTCTTTATATGAATTATAATGAGAAATCAATTGGGCCATATCTATTTGTTTAGGAAGTTTATATCGTATTAAGTTTTCTTAGTTGCTTACACTTGTTCAATAACCATGAATAATTATAAATATTGGGAAATATATCTAGCTTGAGTCGGGATTATTACGAGTACATATCTACGTATAAAATGTACTAGTGCATAAAACTTTGCTCAGCATGCTATAATATTTCACGAAAAGGGAAGTGTTAAATTACAAGTCTCAGAACCATCTTATCAAATAAAATAATAAACTCACTCATTCTTTGAATCACATACGAGCTTCAAGGGAAATTGATATTAGAATAATAGTACTTTGATTAAAATAAGTAAATATCTAGAACAGCGTGTGGAAACATCACCTACGCTCATCTTATAAAAAAATACTCAAAAAATCTACTCGAAATGTTCTTCGAGAAAAATAACAAAAATATAGGATGGCCAACGATTTAATAATCTCACATAAGAGTACGTAATACCTAAATAAAAAATGCCCAGATGATTTATTATGACGACTTATTACCATTTACACTACTAATAATAATGGTAATACTACCAACTCACCACTCACTACATCACTACCAATCTAGTATTCAAAACACGTACCGTGCGCTGAGCGCTACTCTCTCTACTTATTATCTATTCAGTAATCAAACTACATATACATCTGAGTTTATTTAAATTTATGAGAGAGAGATATTTTTTTTGGTATTCTTTTGTGTGAGACTACTCTACTTCATGATCTTCGTCCCGCCGAAGTCATAGCTTACTCATACCACTACATCACTACTACCTAATATATATATTCTATACCTACATAAATATATCATCATATAACCTAACATTTGACGAGTCCATAGTCTTAGGTTACGGCCTTTCATTTGCAATTGAACAACCAGACCCCATACTACAATTCATAAATGATTTCGATTTCTGGACAAAAAAACACAAAGATATCAATATAAACACAGATATTCTTAAAGGGATAATTCTACAACATATTTATAGTATACTATATCACCACTCATTTAGAAGACCCCTTTCTAGCAGAGGCTTAAATATAGTAAAGAAATAATAAATATATCTGAAGACAATAGGTCAGATCCAATTCAAAAAATTATTTAAAAATTGTCCTTTTTTTCTAAATCTAAAACATTGTGATGTTAAAATGTATATAATTTTACTTATTTCATAAAATTAAAAATAAAAAAAGATGCTTAAGATATGATCGCTTAATTTTTTTTGGTAGCTGCTGTTTGTTATTTCATAAGTTATGTATTTTTCTGTTTTTTCATGCTGATATACATCAGTCGCTTAAAAGCTTTTTCATAGTGTGCAGATAACAATAAATATTTATTAAAATTTGATGGGCAATTTGTTGAGAATAACAAGAGTTTCACTTGTTTTTATCTCTCCCTTTATTTTAAGTATAATATGGAGGGGCTTATATGTTCTGATATATTCATACCATGGTACGTGCGCGTACACACGAGGGTTACTTTTTCATGACGTTAGTCATGAACGTTATCGTGAGGTGTTATTGCTATCTCGGTCTTGCGACTTTACAGAATAAAGTGAAAATAATCACTTATTATATACCTAATTTATATATATATATATATATATTGATAAAATGATATACAAAGCAACTATTAGAACTCTTACCCGCTACAACATCGAAGATAAGTTACATTACTAGTCTCGGATATATTTTTAATTTGAGTCTAACTAGATTAATAGATTTTATAAAAGTATTAAACTATAATGGATATATTGCTTCACATATATTTGTATCGATAGTGACAATTAGTGATAATGATACTTAAATATTATATTAGTAACATTTATCATGAGAATTACTCATAGAGAGTAATACTTGATTTTAAGCCATAACAGTTCTTAAAGTCTTTATTTCATAGACTTAATCACGGTTAAAGTCGTCTAATTTAAATATGTTACTTTAGATAGTTCACTTTTCATAAATAAGCTTACATATAAATATTTTATATTATTTGACAAAGCTTGAGATTGGTTACTACTGATTTAGTGATATATTATCTTATAAAGCGTTAAGGCACTTATGTAAATAATCACATTAACTACTTTTTTCTTATTAATTTGACTTACATTTATATAATATATATACGTAGAATATATTAATAGTGAGTATAAAACTATACTTACTTACCTTATGTACAACTTATATAATCAAGGTACTAAATACTAGTGAAAAGACTACTCTTATAGGGTTTTTATTCGTTTTTCAGGGATAAAATATTACATATATTATATAAATACTTATACTTATGCTAAGTTTAAATAGGAACTAAAATAAATTATTACCTTTTTTGCCAACAATTCAAATGTTTACTTACTTTTGAATTAATCACGTTATCTCAAATCAGAACTATATAGTTCAGTATAATTCAGGTATTAATATTCGTACTACAATGGCATACATATATAATAATATATCATTATCTTATATTGATTCATTCTTATTACTCTATTTTTACTATCCTAATCTATTTTATATTCTTATTATTATTAATTATTGATTATCATTATTATTATATTATTATTATTATCTATTATTATTATTATTATTATTATTTATTAATTAATTATTATATATTATCTCATTAGGTACTCAATTACAATATTAACTCTAAACGTGCCACTCGAAGGTTGCTAGCTTAACAATAAGTGTCGTTTCGGTTTTTATTTTTATTATGGTGATACTTATATGTTCATTAATTATTTATATAAATTATGATTTTGTATACATATTATATGTATTATTTATGATATCATATATATATATATATAGTGGACGTGAGGCGGAATTTTTGCCGGTATGTGTGAGGGCTATCGGGTGGGCCGGGGTTAGCTATAAATAATTTAAAAAGTATAGTCTTAACTTTGGAAAAGTACTTAATAACTCTTAGAAATGAAAATATATTTATATTTCTAATTAATTAATTATATTATTAATTTAATAAAAAATAATGAAATACATTTAATTATTCATATATTAATATTTAGGAAAGAAATTTTTAGAAATATAAATGAATTTTCTTAGAAGTAATAAGTCTTGTTATTAAATTTATTAATTATATATAATATATATATATATTAATATAATCGTTAGATTATATCATTTTATTGAATAAGGATCAGCTAACTTATGTCTTAAGAAACCATAAAATTTATAATAAGTTAAGCATATATTATATATATATATTTATATATATATATTTATATATATATATATATAATAATAATATATATATATATATATATATATATTAATATATTTAAATATATATATTTATATATTATATATATATTATATATATATATTATATAATATAATTATATTATATATTATACATAATATATAATATATAATATATAATATATTAATATAATGAAATTTCGTTCGATTATAGGCTCTCTGTATGAATAGTCCAATTTAAATAAATACCACTGTTTTGACTTTATTTTATTTCATACTTTCTTATTTTTAATATATCGATAAATAGAAAAGAAGCTGTAGAGTTAGAGACACTGAATTTCAAACAATACTAGAGATAAATACTCGTTTTCTCATAATTGTGAGAAGAATTTACTGGTCTCAATTGTCTACATGAGTATGTATTGACCTCGCCGATCATTATGTAACACATCATTTTTTTAAAAAAAATTTCTTAACGAGTATAGTAAGCGTTGATTAAATATATAAAATATGGAGTGATATTATTAATTGATTATAAGAACTGACGAGTGACCTATGTTTATAGAGACTCGACTAGAAAATGACCCATTTTTTAAGAACTTAGAAAATAATATATCAGTGGGAATGAGGAATTATATATTTATAGGTCTTAGTTATATTTGCATTCAATTTAATATACATAGGAGTAAGTACATAATAATAAATAATTTTATAAAGAAATAATTTTCTAATTGTTTGTATACCATATCCTAATTGTACTTGTTTAAATATTTACAGACGATGTGCCGTGCTAAGAATATAAACCTACGGTTTTGCTCCTTGATTTTTTAGGCCGGGGCCGGGGCAGGGTAAAGTGAACCGGTGAGCTCCACGGTGTACGGTTTCACTAGTATGTTATTTATATAAACAACTGTAATAATATATATACTATATATACGTAATGCACTAACTCACTATAATCACCTTCACTATATGTGTATATATATATATCTATACATTCGTCACTTCATATTTTGTATATACTTTGTATTACCTATATTATATATCTAATATAATATACTCTTTAACTATATACTGATGTTACTGCGTTACCTAATATATACCCCTACTATTTATCGTTTTTCCTCTCAGCTGTATTCATCCACTTCATATATATATCTAATTATATGTAGTTATATCGCTAAGCTCAAACCTAATAATATACAAAATATATCTATATCATCCTGCGGTTACTGACGCCCGCGGAATTGATTCCGCAGGAGTCTGCACCACACCGCCTTCGCTTCGTATCGCTAGGTTTCGGCCCGCTTTCGTCTTGCTTCATTTGTATACTTGTCTACAGTCTAACTTGGATTCTTTTAATTAGAGGTAAGGTAAGGTGAATATAAGGTTTATTACTACCCCTTACTCTACCCATTTCTCTTGTTTACTACCCTCTCTCTAGTGAACAACAATAAATTTGATAGAGATAGATATCTAGATAGTTTCTTCCTTATTTTGTGACCTATTCATTGAGCCTTTAGGATCTACAATCGATATAATACCGAGTAATGTTATTTATGTGAGGTCCTATGTGGAGTACATAGATAAGACCCTATACATATACTAGCTTATACCAATGAAATTTTTATTTATTATACTAAATGATGGCTCATATTAATATTATTAATATATATATATTAATATATAATATATATTAATATTATTATATTATATATATATATATATAATATATATATAATTATATATATATATATATATGTATATATATAATATATATATATTATATATTAATATAATTATATATAATTATTAATATATAATATATATAATATATATATAATATATATATATATATTATATTATATAATATATATATATATATATATAATATATATATATTATATATATATTATATATAAATATATATATATATAATATATAATATATATATATTATATTTAAATTTGCCCTTAAACATAAATGATATAATTATTGACCTAACTAGAGCCTATCACAGTAGAATATAATTAGTTACTACTATATATATATTCTTATTAATATATATAATATATATATATATATATATAAAATTAATATTTAATATTGTATATATATATATTATATATATTATAATATATATAATATTATATATTATATATATATTATATATATATAATATATATATATATATTTATATTAATAATTAAATATATATAATATATAATAATATAATATATATATATATTAATTATATATTAATATTATATAATATATATAATATATGATATATATATATATATATATAATATATATATATATAATAATTATATTATATATTATATTATATATATATATTAATATTAATTTTAATATATTTATATATATTATATATATATATATGTTATATAGATAATGAATGAAATGTTTCCAACTTGTCTCTATTTTTGAATTTTACACTAGCTCACTAAATATTATAGCTCGCGTTCCTAACAGTGCATACAGTAGGTCCTTGATTAATAATATAGATAATTATTCTTCCCTGAACAAGAAGGTTATTCTATAGTTCTTTCAAAAAAAAGTTTAATGATCTCAATCATTCTTTTTAACGAGATAAATTTCCTCATAGTGGCAAGAACTCTTTTGGAATTAGAGGTTACCGAAGGTTGTCACTTTCAACATTTTCTTAACAACATGTGAATTTAACTTCTACACTGTTTACTGACAACTTTAGAGAGTCTTCTTTTGACTTCATAGAAATTCTTTGCAGAGAATATAGATTTTTTATGAAATCACAAACTAGATATATTAATAAACATTATTATTTATATATTATATATATATATATATTATATATATATATCTATATTTATTAATATATAATTAATATATATTTATTATTATATAATTAATAATATATATATTAATAATATAATATTAAATATATATTAATATATATTATATAATTATATTTTATATATATATTATATTATATATATTATACTATATATATATATATTTAGCAAGTCATACCCTATATATATATATATAATATATTATACTATATATTAATATAAATAATATTTATATTATATAGTATACTGTATATATATATATATATATATATATACTATATAATTAAAATTATATATATATTTAATATTATATTATATAAAGTACCGTTTCTTTAACCTATTTGCTTATAAAAATATTGACCTCAAAAATTTAAAAGAAGCATAAACTATTAATTAAGACTACTATTAGGAAATTAAGTAGTATTTACTATATTAACTATAATTATACTGTATAGAGCAGTTAGATAAAGGCAATTAATTATATACGGAATAAGCTTTAAAATATACGGAAGAATAGATATATATTATAAGGAGCTTTTTCTAGAAATGTTTCGGGGTTTCATTTCAAAAGTTCGAATTTTACACAGAAACTTCTTTTTTCAATTTCATTTTTTTTAGCGGTTTCTCGCAAAGCTCTTTTATGCCGACTTTGAATTTTGTTTTAATCTACGGCTTCGTTTCTAATTTCTTATGAAAATTGATTTGAGGATAAGGGGATTACTAGGAAAATATTAGTGTTTGCTTTAATTTTGTCTATTTACTATAAATTTTTGTTACCAATTATATATTTTATTTATTTATTTTTGGTGGTAGT
>JABUQX010075911.1:15000-17500 GCA_015478945.1 Trachelipus rathkii
TATACACTCGAACACTACCTGGGGAACGACTTCATAGATTAAATGGAATGATAGAACTGGAAGAGCGCAGCCGAACTGATGGATTGTACCTTACAGAAAGCATTTTAAAAAGAGGGAGCTGTCTCGAAACGAGCAAGTTGGAGTTTAAGAAAATTCAGTTATTACGATGTGTTATAAGCTTTACCAACGTCAAAAAAAAGACACAAGAACATCGCACCATTGAGAGGTTCCGGATGTATGATCTTAGTTTTAGCATTGCGACTCAACAGACAGGGAGAACGCGGCCTGAAATATTTTTCCATTAATTTAGAAGCATGACAAGTCAGCGAATTAGTCTTTGGTTGTCGCCAACTTCGGATCTTTCCAGTTTGGGAGTAGTGATTGCAAGCTGTTTAAATAGATGGAAAAGAGGATTTGATCCAGATTATGTTATACAGATTTAGAAAGAACACTGATCTGCAGAGGGGATGGAATGTGTCGGAGCATTATTGTACGAAGCAAGGTCTGGGCCAAGGACACGTTTTGCCTTTGCTAGTGTAGTTTGAAACTCTGAAGTGTTAAAAACGTTTAGATATATAATCTTCCTTTCGCTGTTGAATAGTCTAGAGTTCAGTTTTAATTCTCAGTTTGAATGCTTTTAGTATAGGCGAAAGAGCTCGAGTAGTAGCAAATCTAAAAACTTTAATGCAACTGCAGCAGTACAGGAACAAGAGTAGAATCGTTATCAGGCCCATAACGGAGGACTGTGGGTGAAGAGTTGTTGAAGGGCGAGATATTTTCTGTGCAACTTCCAACTGAAGAAGGGGAGCGTAGAGTTGGTCGAAATAGAAGTTGAACGTGTTGATTAGTGTTTGCTGATTAATTTGAACGAATCTCGTGCAGCCGCTTTAAAAAATAGTCGAGATGGGGTGGTGCGGGTTCTTTTGTATTGCCTGTAGGTTTTTTTCTTTCCGGTGTAGCTTATGTAAATTCTTGGGACTAGCCAAGGCGTTTTGTCTAACGCTCTGCGGAAGATCAGGATAGTCAAGGCTTCGCTGCCCGTAATGAATAATTTGTTGGAAGAAGTTAAAGGCGTTATCAATAGACGGAAACTTCGTTTTTAAAAGGAGAAAGTTGGATTGTGTATTGATAAAAGGCCCATAACGCTCGGTCATAACGCAGCTGAATTTTGGGTTTTTTACATTGGGCTCAGTGCAAGTTCATTTAAGGCTTTGGGTAATGGTACTACGTATAAATAATAAAGCGTTACAGGTAAAGCGTCCCATAAGAGATGTGAATTCAAATGAAATATAATGCATAAAGAAGAATGTGTATCTAATCTTCATAGGGAGTCCTGTGTTAAGGCATCCCAGGAAGAGGGTGTTAGAAGATCAACAAGGATCTTAGACTTAGACGAGGTGACAGAGTCTCCCCATAAGGGATGGCGAAGCTTGAAGTCTCATATTGTAACAACCGGAGTAGGAAGCTGCTTAAAAAGATAAGCTAAGTCGACCTTAGTAAGCTCACTGCTCGAAGCAAAGTAGATCGAGCAAGGGCAGTAAGTTGGTGGACAGTGAATCGTACTACCGCTGTAAGAAGTCTAGTTTTAAGAGGGACTGGATAATAGGGGACAGATTTATGAATGAGTGAGTATTCCTGCACCTCTCCCATCATTTTCATCTCTTGTCATAGAGGTAGCGGCAATTTATATTACGATGGTTGGAAGAAGTCGCGATGATATAGTCGAAGTTCCTGCAAACATATGCACTTTGGTGTACATATGTTATTGTTGAACAAGTTCTTCAAAATTAGAGTAGTAGCCACGACAATTTTATTTAATGAAGGTGGCCATGCTATGTTGTTATAAATATTATGAGGTTGGTCTTTTTGAGACAGTTTTCTTTATGTGGCTAGAGGTGATGTTGGAAGTGGATTCAGATGGGGAAGAAATGCTGAGACGTGGGTCTCGACGAGAAGGAGCAACAAATTCTGGCGGTAAAGAGTAGTCGCACAACAGATATTTGGTTTGTACGAACGTTTTTTTTTTGGGGGGGGGGGTTCAGTGTTATTTGGTGGAGGGGCTTCGCCATGAATGCGATGTAAGTTTAGTTCTACCAAGCTCATCTTATTGTGTGGACTTGTTTGGTCGTTGAAAGAGCAACCATAATGTTCATGTTTAGAAATGGAAGCGATATCAGCATCTGCCAAGCAAGCAGATTCAGAAATGGGTGGAAAATATGGGAATGTTTCCATGGAGGCAGTGTAATAAAGTGACACCGGAAAAGTGTCACTTTTTTGTAAAGATGTTGGAATCTAATATGGGATCCGTTGGGTTACGGAGGCCTGACGCTAGAGACTTTGTCAGTGAGCCATCAGGTGGGTGATTTTGGAAAACTGGGCATTTTGGGTTAGATTGGAGAACATATGGACCCACTTTTGTGCTATCAGGAGATTTAGAGCGTTTGGAGTACTTGCGGTGTTTGCATTTAAACGTTTTCCATTCTTCTCTCTCGAAAGCGCC
>JABUQX010075911.1:22500-33028 GCA_015478945.1 Trachelipus rathkii
TTATAATATATTATATATATATATAATATCTATATATATATATATATATATATATATATATATAATATAATATTATATATATAATATATATATATATAAATACTATATATATATAAATATATATATATATATTTATATATATATATATTATATATATATATATATATATATATATATATATATATATTATATTAATATATATATATATATATATATAATATATATATATATATATATATATTTAATTTAAATTATTTTTCAGAGATTATACTGATCTTAATGTTTTACTATAAACTCTACTAAATACTACTCTTGAACACTGCATTTAAATTATAATTTTACTCTGAATAAAGCTTTTAAGTGTGTCTGTGTATGTTTGTGTGTATAATGCTTATGGCAAATAGTTTATATATTTTTCCTTTCTTACTTTAATGCTCAATTCATGTCATCATATTAGATGTAGGGTAGGGTGCGTAATGTGCAAGAAAATAGAGTTAAGTAGAAAAGCATGACTTAGTCGAAAGAAAGTCTCCCTACACCATCATCCTCATATGCTTTAATTACTAGCCCGTAGCAGCCAAAATCCAGCCAGGGCTTCACAACACCGAGACGAATTCCACTGTAGTATCTGGTCAATATAAGGGTTCATCCCCTATCCCAAAAAGGCAACCATACTACCTCACAAAATCCGACAATTCACTCCTTTGTACACCATTCTTCTCGCCTCTGCCAAATTCACTTTCCTTTCATTGGACACTCCTTTACAGACTCATCCATTTTTGCTTAGGTCTCCCAGCCTGTCGATTCCCAACACACTCACTCTCTATGCATTCCCTAACCAACGACTATTCCATCCCTTCATTTAACCAACCAACTAATATACTTTCATTAAATCTCTCATTCACGCCTTTCTTCACATTAGGCAGCTCCCTAACATGCACATTTTTATTTTATCAATCCTTCTCACATTTAACACACAACTAAGATTATCCATCTCAACGCACTGCGTCTTGCATCTCTATACTTCTTGTTCCACAATTCACTCAAGATTTAGTAGCTTTGCATTCACCAAAGATTCAATTGCACCAGCCACTTTATCACCACTCACCAATTTCCTACTACACTCTGCACCTTACTTTTTCTATTCATCCAACATATAGTATAAATATTTAAACTCTTATGCTTTCTTCTAGTTGTTCATCATACAACTTAATTTCACCCTATGAACTTTCCTCACCAACCACCATCACTACTTTTATTCACATTTAATTTCAAACCCCTCTATCAATCCACTCAAACTTTCGCCAGATTCGTCACGCAAAACCAAATCATCAGAGTACAATAAGCGGGAAGCCCTCCACTATCTTCCATTCTCTTTCAGTCTAGCACCCTCCAATGCCACCGCTACCTTTAGTTCTTTTATAATCCCATCCATATAAGCTATTAATATTAAACCATTCACTCTCCACTCCATTTATTCTTACACACGCTTCTTCACTATCAACATATGTGTTTTTGATTCCATTACGTAGCCTACCACCAAGACCGTATATCATTGATACCTGCCACAAAGTTTCCCTATTAATCCCGCCATACACCTGTTGCAGGATCATAGAACCTAGATACAATTTATTCTTCTTCTCTCTCATTTTCTGAATCATTTGATTCAATGTAAAAATTTAATACCACTCTCTACCACTTCTAACAGCACCTTGTTCTTCAACAATCAGTTGGTCAGTCACTCGACGTACCCTTTCAACCAAATTTGCAGCATATATCTTCCCAATAACACTCAACAAACTAATTCATCTACAGTTTCTATAGTTTCATTTATCTCTTTGTATAGCGATACTATCACTTCTCACCTCCAATCATTCGGAATTATACCCTCCATAAACTCTTTCTTACATAATTTCTATATTCAGTCTATCACAGTCTCACCTCCATTCTTGGTCATTTCACTAGTAATTCCATCTATACTTGTTGATTTACTATTCTTCAACTTCCATGCTCTACCTACTACCTCCTCTATACTAATTAAGTCATCCCCAAAATAACTATTCTTCTTACACCATCAAACCCACACACATTCACTTTCACTTTCTTGTTACTACCAATGTTATGCAGAAATTGGAATTGTTTTCTCCAAACTCTCCTCATATCTGTTTTATCAATCACAAAAGCACCATCATTATTCATTCTTCTATGAAGATTCTCCTTACTCTCTTTATTAGGGTTTCTTACTTCCTTCAAGAATAGTTTCCCATTCCCTTGTAAGTCCCATTTATCCGCCTTCCAAACTGTTCATTTACTTCCTTTTTTTACTACTGTATATGCAATTTTTAGTCTTCGTTTTCTACTTCTTTTATATTCCCATAAAACATTCTTTCTTAGCCTTATCATTAACTTTTAGCAAATTCAACCACGCCTATTTTTTACTTTTAATTGATTGCATCATCTATTCATTTCACTAATCATTATTGACATTCTTACATTCTACTTTAGCACATACACACACAATAACTTTTCTTGCACAACTAACAAAAGCTTTCTTCATTTGCATCAATATTTGTTCAGTTTCACCTTTTTAACATTCAACCGACTTATTCGTAAGTGCTCTCAAGCAAATTTCATTATAACCTTGTTCACTTAACTTCTAACTTTTAATCCTCTTCCACTTCCTTTCTTTCCTCTCCATCTATGCCCCCACTAACTTAATTTTGCAATAAACAACATTATGATTTGATATTCCCATCCAAAATCTCTCACTGATTTAATGTCCAACACATATTGCAATATTTCTTTCTTCACCAGCATAATATCAATAATATTTTTCACTTCGAAGCCATCTCTGCCTAAGCCATCTCTTATGCTTATAGATATTCTTATACCCAGAGAACGTATTACTTACACAAATATCTCTCTTCTCACAGAAATCAATCACCATCCAACCATTCTCAATTTTTACCGCAACCCCAAAGGCACCTGTTATACCATTCATTTCGCAATCCCTGATCCAATCATGCAAGTAGACAATCAAAAATCAAAATCAATCCAAATCCAATTAACCACCACGTCCATAACCTCGCTTAGATTTTCCAAAAAGCCAAACACTCCTCAACATCACCTTCAGATGGACCAGATGCTACAACCACATACACCTTGACCTTCTCAAACTTAAATTTAACAATGAGTATTCTAGTATTCACACAAAACAAAATCCACAACAGCTGCTCCGTTCAATGTCACTCATCAGAATCTCAACTCTCTCTCTCTCTCTCTCTCTCCTCTCTCTCTCACTAAACTCTCTCTATCTCTCTCTCTCTTCTCTCTCTCTCATCCTCTCTCTCTCTCTCTCTCTGCTCTCTCCTCCTCTCTCTCTCCTCCTCCTCTCTCCTCTCATTCCATCTTCTATTCCACCACACCACACACTACCAACCACACCACACCACTTGTCTTCACTACTTCCTTTTATTTTTATTTCAGTCACAACAAGCAAATCAAATTTACCTTTTCTAAATACATCCATCAATTGCTTTCTCTTCTCTTCTTCGTTTATTCCTTTAGTATTCCATGTACCTTGACGTTTCAAAAGTTTTGCAAAATGATCAAGGTCGCTTACTGTGGCAATGATATAAACTTTCCTAGCGAAAATAGAAGTGTATTGGTCGCCAACCCAACTACACTTTATATTATATATATCTATCATATATATATTATTATAATTATATATATATATATATATATATATATATATTTAAATATATATATATATATAATATATATATATATATTTATATATATATATATATATTTATTATTTAATGTTATTAAATTGTTTAAAAAAAAAACTTTAAATATGTAATAATATACCCATGTGAAGGTAAAAGGTTTCATAAAATTAAAAAGTCGATAACAATGTAGTCATTGGCTTAAATTTAAGAGTCTCATCACCGCCTGCTCAATTGCTCAAGGTTTTTAGTTTATAAGAAGTGCAGCAAGCAAGAGAACTAGGCATTTTTTATTTTTTGGCAATAATTTTCGAAAGATCAGAGATCATTTCAAAATATAGGTTTAGACTTATCTAACCTTTCAGCAAATAAAACCCATGACATATCTAGAAAAAGAGAAATTCCATTAAATGATAATGGATAGAAATAATGCTATGCCTGTTAATATTTGGTCAATATTTAAAAGACCGTTGGGCAAATTTTTTAGTTGCCAATATGCAACTGTATATCAAAAAATAAAATGACCAAATGCAACAAAGCTACTACAAATTACTACTATTATTTTTAATATAATTCCTATTATTATATTATTAAGAAAAAAATCAGGTTATTGATTCATTGTTTTTCGCAGAGCTTAAAGAAAAAAACGATGGAAAGAAAACGAAGATAATAAGCGTGTAAGAAAGAAGAAAAAAAGAAAAGGAAAGAATTCTCTGAGCAGAAATCTTAAATCACTTTGTATTCTCTTTGCTTTCAACTTCAAATTACAATTCCCTCGGTTATTTAATGTTTCAATGTTTCCAAAAATGATAGAGTAAACAGCCTTCATCCCATAAGTTTATATATATAATATATATATATATATATATATATATATATATAATATATATATATAATATATATATATATATATATATATATATTATATATATATATATATAATATATATATATTATATATATATATATATAATATATATATATATAATATATATATATATATATATAATAATAATTATAAATGTAATATATTCGGATATTATATTTTTTTATGTGCAATTTGAATGTACAAAATATAGAATGAATAGAAAGGCAGGAAACACATTATAATTTAATTTCCGGAATGTTTTCGGATCGTAAGATTTTCAGCATGTAAAACTGAAAACTGTAAATTGTTAATAAAAACAGTAAGGTAAAACACACAAAACGAGGGGTTCTGATGGTGTTAATTCTATGGTTCCCCAAATTGCGATATATATATATATATATATATATATATATATATATATATATATAAATATATATATATATATATATATATATATATATAGTATAATATTATATATATATATATATATATATATATATATATATATATATATATATATATATAATATATATATTATATATTATAAATAAATATATATTATATATATATATATATATATAAATATATATATATATATATATATATATATATATATATAAAAGTATCAACCTACTATTAAAATTAATTAAAATTTATTTTACACAAATATTTGAATTTCCTTTTCAGACATCACAGTCTAACATTAGAATTTAGTAAGCTAGATTTACACTTTTAACAATTACAAATTTGTTTAAGCGTAAATCTTTTCAATATTATTAAATTTGTCAATTATATATCTCCATATCCTACTCTTAAATGAACACAATAATTTACCTAATGTAGGAATCAATGATTTTTTTTAAAAAATATTCACTTTGCAACTCTATTGTGTATTGGATTTCATTAGTTAGAAAGTGTTCAAGCTTTTATTGGATATATATAAAAAATATCAATGATTTGATACTGAAGATAAAAATATCAATATATCAATATCTCGGCTTAAAAATATCATAGATATTTTTTTCGATAGTATCGGATAAACATATCAATATCGATATATATGGATACTCTTTCTGCATCCATAACTTTAATCACTTTTTTTCAGGAATTCTGAATCTATCCTTAGCGGGAAATATTTGGAAACTTCTTAAATGCACTAACCTTTTTTTCAAATCTGCAATGGCGCTTCCTAATGGAAGCCTATACTAGCGATATTGTTTTCTTTTCCCTCATACTTTTGGTCTTCAACTCTTCAGCATTTTGGCGAATCTGTTGTTGGGGAGTTAGGCATGTTAAAGGTTTTCATTTCTAATCTTTCATCATTTCTTTAAACCTATCAGTAGTGGTAATTCCAAAGATTTTATTTTTAACCCCTACACTTTTCCCCCATCGTCTCCTATGACTATATAACTCATTCTTTATTCCTTTTAAGTGGAAAGACGTTCCATTCAACAGCAATTAGCTAATGATATTAAGGTGACCCTAAAGAAACTGACCATTCATTTCCCACATCATAATTTGGTTCTAAAAATCATGGCTATTCACACTGTTCCAAAACTTTAATTGCTTCACCCATCTATCGTCTTCCCATCTTCCTAAAATTTTGGAATCTCTCCATAATAAAGCCATACCACCAATCTAAGATAAGATTAGAAGAATTGAGATGTTTCCAAATCTTCCTCTTACGGAGAGATTCAAAAACTATAGAAACTATAGAACTATAGATTTGAACTATAGATTTCGAAAACTATAGAAAGAATTCGATAGGACGATAGTTTTTGATGGTTGAGAGGTGTCCTTTATTTGGACAGAGGCTGAATGAGTGCACGTTTTCAGCCAGAAAGGAAAGTCGATTTAGAAAGACAGAGACCGAATAGTTTATTAAGGCAAGGTGTAAGCTCGAAAGCACAAGTTTTGAGAACCACGGAAGGAATACCATTAGGAAGGTATGCCATTTTAGTGATAAGCTCAAAGAGAGCATAAATAAAATGTATTGAAGAAATTACAATTTTAGGAATAAATTACTTGGAGCGAGTGGAGAAGGAGGAATAGCACCGGAATCGTCTAATATGGAATTAAATACAAAGCTTTGAGGGAAGAATTCAGCTTAAGCGGAAGGTAAAAGGCAGTTGGCTTTATGAATACACTAAGGGAGGGTAAGAGGCAGAAGCAGTTTTTTTTTGTAAAATGCCAGGAAGGACTTGAAGCGGTGAGTAGTAACAGATCCATTCCGGACGAAAATGACCGCGACCTTTTTTGACCGACAACGAATCTGTTACATAAGATTCGCCAAGATAAAGATTCTTTTTTTTTTAAAATGTCAAGTGCAAACTCGAAATTTTCATCAATATTTAGTAAAGCTCAATATCCTTTAGAAGATTAAATAACAGCGTAAATTTAAAGTACTGAAATTTTGCTGCATCCGAAATATCTTCTCTTGTCCCATATATATTATAAAAAGAGAGAACCCAGCAAAGAAGAGGTTAATAACGTAAGAAGAAAGGACCGAAGTTAATAAAAGTCAAGAATGTTTGTTATTGCTCAAGAAGGTCATAGATATTACAGGGAGCTGCCGCCAATCTGCTCCAATATATCCTGACCAAGAGAAACTGAAGATAGTTTAAGCCGGCTATTGTACTTGAGAAACCTGAGCAGACATTGGTGGTGGTGGGGTGAATAATTAATTCGCCTAAAAAGATGATTTTTGAAAGAAGCGAAAAAATTGACCTACTATCTACTTCTATTTTGCTAGGAAATGTTTATACATGCCTCGGGAACTGTAGTGAACGCCGTAAGTGACCTTTGTACCTTTGGCAAAACTATTTAAATGTCTCTGTAAACGTAAATGCTAGACTCAGGCAGTGGTTCTCAACTTTAATTCGCAATGTACCCCTTTCAGGTTCAGCATCATGAAACCTCTTTTTTACTCATTTTTTTGTTTATATATATATATAATATATATATATATTATAATATATATAATATATATATATATTATTATATATCTATATATATATATATATATATATACTTATATTATATATATTATATATATATTTATATATATATATTATATATATATATATATATATATATATATATACTATTTTATATATATATATATATATTTATATACTATATATATATTATATATATATATATATATATATATATATATATATTATATATATATATATATTATATATATATATATATAATAATATTATATATATATAATATATATATATATAACCTGAGAATAAAAATTAGTGGGAAGGGTGTGCTTGCATATTCGTTGCAATGTCTTCAATTCTGGGTGCTGTTGTTTTCAACAGTGACAATCGTAAATCAGGTTCTACATTCAATTTTGATCGGAGCTTGTTTTTAATCAAGCACAAAGAGGAAAATCCTTGCTTACACAGATTGTTGAAGGAAACAGTAGAAGTTTTGAGATAACCATTTTTGCAAATTGAGGATAAGCCTGGACTACTAGTGACAGAATTTGATAAGAGATAATGTATCATAAGCATGCTTAAGAGTAGAGTCATTTAAGAAGTCTATAAATTGCTCCTCAACTCTGTAGGAAGTGAATGTGCTTCTACGTTGAAAAGGGTTAAATCATTTATTTTGCTCTGTTCTCTTCTATTTCTGGCAAGTAAGACTTAATTTCATTACAAAGAGAAGATAAATGAAATTTAATAAGATTACTGATGTCGGTAATATTTTCTCCATCAAGAATTTTCGCAGTATTTTCAAACATGTGAAATTTTCCTGATTTTACATTTTTTTTCCACAATTTCAAAGTTTCCATAGTAAATGCTTACATTTAAATCGATAAAATCAAACAACGTTTGTGGATTTCTCATGCAGTGACAAATTCAGATCATTTTGTCGAGAAAATATGTCACTAAGATATGCCAGTTTTAGTTGCCATTGTTTTTGAGCGAGTTTTTCACTGGAATACTTGGATTGCGCCTTAGCATCTCTTGAAAATAATTCGGACATCTCTTCTCTCAAATATTTCTACTGACCTTACGTACCTCCTGAAAATCCCTTCCCGTACCCCTGGGGGTACGCGTACCCCAGTTTGAGAACCTCTGTGCTAGAGGAATAGATGGAGAGGAGAGGAGAAGAGAAAGCAAACGATGGATATATTGATATAAAAAAATTTGATTTGAAATAAAAAAAAAACTGAAATAAAAATTAAAGGAAGTGGTGAAGACAAGTGGTGTGGTGTGAAGCTCTCCAGCTTAAGAAGGAGCATTTTTATGAAAGAACGAGTTGAGATTCTGATGAGTGACTTATTGATGGACTTATTGTAGATTTTGTTTGTGCGAATACTAGAATACTAATTGACAAATTAACAGAATAAATTGATTTAAGTAGTAGACTGACAAAATTCAGAAGACTCCAAACCAGAAACACGAAAACAAAACAACATCATCGCGCACTTATACGCAACAACCACTTTTTGACAAAATTGAGGATGGACATCGTTGAAGTGAACAGAGTAGGGTTTCATGTGAGAGCGCAAAAACACCCGAATTTCGATCAAGAAAAATAGATTAGGGTATGATGAAGAGAGGTTGTGTTCATGAAAATGAATTAGAGTTTAGATTGCGAATGTTGCAGAAATTAATGGAAAAGATCGTGTCCCAGAGCATGTCAGTGACGGAGTAGTCACGGAACCAACCCCATCACCTTCAACTCCCCAAGCTGTGATGCGAAGGATTGAAGGAGGGGTATTGTTTGAATGTCGACCCTTCAAGCATCTCTAAGACAGATTTATGTTTCAAAATTTTTATCCATTTTTTTTTAGTGGTAATTGTAAATCTGTTGGTGATATGGAAAGAATGGAGAGGGTTGTGGGATTCAGGATATATATATATATATATATATATATATATTTATAACAAAAAATATGTTTTGTGTTTTAAATATATATATATATATATATATAAAAAATATATATATATATATATATATATATATATATATATATATATATATATATTATATAATATATATATAATATATATATATATATATATACAGTATTATTATATATATATAATATATATATATATATATATATATATATATTATATATATATTTATATTATATATATATATATATATAGTTATATATATTATATATATATATATATAATATATATATATATTATATATATATATATACTATATATAATATATATACAGTATTAATTTATATTTATATAAATATAATATACAGTATCTATATATATATATATATATATATATATTATATATATATATATTATATAATATATATATATATATATATATTTATATTATTATTATATATACAGTTATATATATATATATATATATTATAATATATTATATATTATTATATTATATAATTATATATATATAATATATATATTATACAGTATATATATATATATATATATATTATATTATATATTATATATATAATAATATATTATATATATAATATAATAATATAAAGTATTATATATATATATTATATGTATATTATATATATATATATTTATATATATAATATATATATATATATATAATTATATAGTATATATATATATTAATATATATTATTATATATATATATATATATATATTATATATATATATATTATATATATATATATATATATATATATATTATATATTATATATTATATATATATAATATATTAATATATACATATATATATATATATAATATATATATATATATATATATAATATATATATATATTATATATATATATCTATAATAGTATATATATATTTATATATATATACATACATCCATCATATATATTATAATATAATATATATATATATAATATATATATATATTATATATAATATTATATATATATTATATATAAATATTTATA